>MEHQ01003188.1:292791-413628 GCA_008828725.1 Saccharina japonica | reverse complement strand
CCTTGCCACCACCGACAATAACTCCCGTCTCTCGGTTACCACCCTCCCTCCCTCCCTCCCTTTCCCGCCGACGCACACTACAAGGTAAAAGTTCCCCATGTTTTTTCTGAGGCTCCACAATTGAGAGCTCCATACTAATAGCAAGTCAAAAACTGATTGTGGAGGAAAACCAAAGTGCTGTATACCCTGTGAACAATACCACGGTCTGAATGAATATACAATGAAAAGACATTGCAACACAAAAAATGACTGTACGACGAGTTTGGGTTAAGGGCCCATATTAACGAGTATAAAATAAATTCGATTTGGAAAAATAAAAATTCAAATCCGCTTTTCATTGGTCAACACACGCACCAGCACCAAAGATTAGGATCTTGGGGTATAATCTTGGGTGGTGGTGCGGGTTCTGACAAATGAAAAGCGTTTTTTTTTTTTTTTTTTTCCAAATTGTTTTTTTTTTTTCTTCGTTAAAACGGGCCCTAAGGAGCCCGATCATTCAAAAAACAAAAATCAGCCGAAAAAAAGAACAACCTCTTATCGTACGTAGCACACCCCCGCCCCCGCCCCCCACCGCCTCCTCACCGGTTAGAGCGCTTCTTGCCCTTGCCGCCAGCAGCACCACCACCGCCACCCCCATCCCCCCCTCCCGACCCATCAACGCCTCCTTCAGCACCTCCAGCGGCGGCGTCTCCTCCAGCTCCGTCGACATTTCCCTTACCCTTACCCTTGCTCCTGGGGGTGGACAAGCTCACGCGCGGGACGAGCTTTCGCCCGTACCTGTGTGCGAGGTGGTTCGTTGCCGTGTTTTGTGAAAAACAACAACAGCATAAACAGGTCAGCTGTGGGGTTCGACTGCTTAGGGTGGACAAAACTGACGAGCGGGACGAGCTTTCCCCCGTACCTGTGCGCGAGGTGGTGGGCCGTGCTTCGTAAAAAAAAAAAAATAGAGGGTGAATATACGTCAGGTGTGGAGTTCGACCGATATAGATTTGAGTGGTTGATGACGCAGCTTTGGAAGCTGCTTGATATCATACGTCGGCCGCGCGTGTGGTTGACACGGTTGACACGCAGCAGCTGCGGTGTACGACACAAAGGGACTAACCCTATACGTAACCATCGGTTCGTTGGGTTTGATCGGCTTATAACTTACCAGGTATCCCTTATCCTACGGTATATACAGGGGTTGAAGTTAGTTCCAACACCCCGTCGCGAAACACAAAAGGAACCGTCGGATTCAAAACACTAATGGATAAAATGGCCCTTAAATTTCGGGCCGGAGCGATATACTATACTGGACGTATATACACAAAAATGATGAATGTTATGATGTTGTTACACAAAAAAAAGTCAGAGTTGTGAGTTCTGCCGTGCTTCGAGCGAAATGGGTGGAGGCGTTGCTGGTGAGGAGGGCAGGCGTTTGTGCTTACGGTGGCGGGGGGGGGGTGCTAGTGTGGGGGGCAGGCGTTGAGGCTTCGGGAGGGAGCGGGGGGGAAACGGAGATAATGAGCCAGCGAGTAGGGTCACTATCGCTTCCTCACAATAGCCGCGTGCAATACAAGTAGGCGCGTACAAATCTCCAAACACAAAAACACACAGACAAAAACGCCAGATAACTTGCCGTCACAAGGCTGTGCCAGCAGTGAAAAAATACCGTATCAGGGATACACATTTTAGTATTTGATCATTGCTACCTTCCTCCAAAAAGCTAAAACTAGGCGGGTGAAAATGATAGAGCAAAACGAGCCAAAACACCTGAGAAAAAAAACGGCAGCAGCAACATCAACAACAGACAGCACAGCCAACAACAGCAAAACAGCAACACCAATATCACCAATAACACTACCACTCCCACCCCCACTCCCACCTTAACTACAACAATCACCACCACCCTCACCCCCACCCCCACACTTCCCTACCCCCACCACCACCAACAACAGCAAAACAGCACCACCAATATCACCAATAACACTACCCCTCCCCCCCCCACTCCCCCCTTAACTACAACAATCCCCCCCGCCCTCACCCCCACCCCCCCACTTCCCTACCCCCACCACCACCAACAACAGCAAAACAGCACCACCAATATCACCAATAACACTACCCCTCCCCCCCCCACTCCCCCCTTAACTACAACAATCCCCCCCGCCCTCACCCCCACCCCCCCACTTCCCTACCCCCACCACCACCAACAACAGCAAAACAGCACCACCAATATCACCAATAACACTACCCCTCCCCCCCCCACTCCCCCCTTAACTACAACAATCCCCCCCGCCCTCACCCCCACCCCCCCACTTCCCTACCCCCACCACCACCAACAACAGCAAAACAGCACCACCAATATCACCAATAACACTACCCCTCCCCCCCCCACTCCCCCCTTAACTACAACAATCCCCCCCGCCCTCACCCCCACCCCCCCACTTCCCTACCCCCACCACCACCAACAACAGCAAAACAGCACCACCAATATCACCAATAACACTACCCCTCCCCCCCCCACTCCCCCCTTAACTACAACAATCCCCCCCGCCCTCACCCCCACCCCCCCACTTCCCTACCCCCACCACCACCAACAACAGCAAAACAGCACCACCAATATCACCAATAACACTACCCCTCCCCCCCCCACTCCCCCCTTAACTACAACAATCCCCCCCGCCCTCACCCCCACCCCCCCACTTCCCTACCCCCACCACCACCAACAACAGCAAAACAGCACCACCAATATCACCAATAACACTACCCCTCCCCCCCCCACTCCCCCCTTAACTACAACAATCCCCCCCGCCCTCACCCCCACCCCCCCACTTCCCTACCCCCACCACCACCACCACCACCACCACCCACCGGTTAGTGCTGACGCTCTCCGCCTCCTGCTTGGCCTCCTCTGCGGCTTTTTGGTCGTGGTCCTCGTAAGGGTCGTCCTCTCCCACGATGCCCCTGGCAACAATGTTGCCAAACTCGTCTTCTCTGACCCATTCCGTTACCTCCTATTGTATGATATGTACCAGGTATATATATATATACATCGTTAGAAAAAACGAATAGATCGGGAGGGGTTTGGAGGGAGGGAGGAAGGCGTATAATAAAAAGGGGCAGGGGGGAGAGGGGAGGCCGGGGAGGGGGTAGACAGAGACGCGAGGGAAGGGGAGGGGAGGCGGGGGGGGGGAGAGAGGAGAGCGGAAGAGGGAGACAGAGGAAAACGAAGACGGAAAAATAAATGAGAAACAGAAGAGAGAAACAGGAGACAGAGGACAGGAGAGAAAGGCAGAGAAACAGAGACGCGACAGTGAGAGGCAACGCGGAAGAGATACGCAAAGAGAACAAGAGAGAGAGAGTGGAGGAAGATAAGTGGGACTAAAAAAAATGTCACACCTACATAGAAACCGTAACACATGTTGTGGTCATGTTTGCTCCTTTTTTTTTTGTTGGCGAGGCCGTACCCCCCGAGATGCTGGAAGCAGGAGAACGGACTTATCATGCAAGCATAGTGTTCACATTTTTTTCCCGTACTCTACCATATTCTGTATCCCATATCGTGTGCCCGAAATGAACAATTATTTACAATCAGTAGGTATTACTCACCATAGGACGTTTCCTCCTCCGGTCAGGCTTCTTGGGCCGTTTCGTGTGCGTATGGACGGGCTGCAGGCTGGGCGAATCTCGGGTGAACGTCTCGTCATACCTGAGAACCGGGCGTGGATGTGGGGGTGGGTGGGTGTGGGGGGGGGTCAAGTGTCGTAATCCTTATCGTAGGGGGTTGCCGACTGCGGTTTTAGTATTATTTTCTTGTAAGGGCGTGTTTAGTAGGGGGTATACACGTATACACCCTGGGGTCACGGGTACCAAACCTGGTTGACTTGGTTAAGGCTGTTCACGGGTCGGGTCGGGTCGGGTCGGGTAAGGGTGGCCCGACCCAACCCGTGAGAAATTGAAAACCGCCCCACCCGACTCGACTCGACTCGACTCGACTCGACTCGACCCGACCCGACCCGACCCGACCCGACCCGACCCGTGATATTCCGAAAACTTTCTGACCCGACTCGCAGGTCGGGTCATGACCCCGTAAAGAGCCTTGGTTTTGGTCATACCCGGGTAGGTAGGTAGGTAGGTAGGTACCCGGGTACCCCCAGAGTCAACAAATGCCCTAACCACAAACTTGAAATACTGCTGTCTGTTTTGCTATCTGATTGCATTGCCACGAAATACCGGCACGGATGACAGTGCAGCGAAGCTACGCTACGTCTTGAAGTGAATGAAGCCTGTCCCACGCAACATAAACAAACACCACAACGCGCACAGCCAGGACGGGGGGGGAAATCGGTAGGAAATTCGGTCGTTCGGCTAGCCAATCGATCCTTCCGTCGTTCATTCGGCCGTTCGGTCAACGAGTCCGTTGTTCGGTCAGCCAGTCGGTCGAAAGTTCGGTCAATCGGCCCGGTAATTCGGTCGTTACTTCGGTCGTTCGGCCAGTTGATCGGTAGTTCGGTCAATTGGTCCGTACTTCGGTCAGTTCATTCGGTCCATGGCTCCGTCAACCCGTTAGTACTTCGGCCAATCGGTGCGTACTTGGTACTGGGGTAATCCATCCAGTTGATCGTTCGGCCAATCCATGCAAACGTAGGTCATTCCTTAGGCGAGTGCTTCGGGCAGTCGGTCGGTAGTTGTGTCCATCGTTCGGTCGGGTTTTTCTGTCAGTCGGCCAGTAAGGCAGTCGCAACTGGAATCATAATCGGAATCGGAATGTGGAGAGGACGGAGGGGGGGGGGGGGATCCTCCAGGCTGCAGGAGCCAAGGCAAGGCTTCCTATTATAAACCTGCAGCTTCACCCAGCAAAACGCCAAATAAACAAGAAGGCACCACCTCACCGACCCCAACACCCCCCCCCACCACCACTGCCACCATCAGCACCAACATCAACAATACCACCAACACCACTACCAACACCACCAACACTAAAACAACCAACACCAACACCAACATCAGCACCGTCGACATCAACACCACCAACACCACCACCACCAACGCCACCAATTAAAGACTTCCGCACACCCTTGCCTTGCCATTCAAAGTCTCGCCCCATCCATATTTCGCCAACCGCCTCCATATTAAGAGCTTTACTTAAGAGCTTTATTATTTTCTGTATCATCAGCTCTTACTTTTCCAGCTCAACGCGCAGGAGGCATTCGCCCTCAAACGACCATTTGGACAAGCCGTGGTCACCACAGATGTCAATCCTTCCCCTCCCCGGTACATGCCTTAGCGGGATGTCCCCATTTGCATAGGAGAGGCAAGCACCTGTTTGCCGGGGCCATCCGACTTTTCGTTCTTCTATGTGTCTATCCTCCAGCAGATTGGTAAAAAGAAAGATCACGCCACAACACTTCCACATTTAAAATATGTGCCGTGTGTTAATTTAGACCGTTCGCTCCCGTTCGACTCGTTGTCGGGTTAAGCTATCCATAATAACATGCAGTCATAAAACGATCGATCCATTGAAATATTTATATTTCGATAGCAACAAAAAAAAAGACCCTGGCCCAGCATACTCGCCCCTTCCCCCGCACACCAAACACGCGAGCGGCGGTCCAGGGCGCAAGACCAACGAGCTGGGGAAAACGACGGCGATCGAGTTCTCACAGTCCCGCGCAGCAAAAAAACGTGTTGGGAAAAATATAGTGTCCTTTTGTACCCGCCGTGAAAATGACATGAAAAAAAGCAATGTATCATACCACCAAAAAACTCCATCGCGCTTCTTGAATTCTTACTATTAATACTGATGTTGCCGAAAAAAATGAAACGGAACGAACTACAGGTAGTCCTTCACTCACTTGTTGGGCCACCCTTGGTAGTGAATCCGAACTTGCGCTCGGTCCCCGCCCCCCTCCCCGCCCACCGCCGCCGCCGCCGTACTGAGGTGTGATATTTAACTGGACTGGGATGCAGCAGTGACATCAGCGGCGAGACTCCATCGGCGAGGTGGTTGGTTTTCGATGGAAACGCGAGGCGTTTTCCCAGACGTGTTTTCGTGTTTTCCTGCTGGGTTATCTCACTTGTCATCGTCTGTAGGTAGAGCAGCATAAAACTAGCGGTACTTACGAGTACCTGATAAGGTTTTGGCCGGTGTTTTCACCCTACAGCAGTATATTGAACAAAATAGTGTCAGGTATGAAACGAATTGCAAGGCGAGGAGTGAGGACGGTTCTCTCGTGGCATCGGCGGGCCGTGCCTTATAGCTCCACCTTCACTGCACCCACGTTTTTGGGGAACAAACTACTTGGAATTAGTGTGGAGCAATTATAATGAGGAGATATTGATGCTGAGAAGGGCGCAGCCCTTCGAAGCATCAATAGATGCTCTTCATAATGGTTGGGTGGTACGTAGGGAAGGGGGGGGCGAGTGGGTGTGGTAGGGTTGGGGGCGTAGTCAGGCGTTTGGTACGTTACAGCGGCGCGGTCCGCGCGTGACTCGTGTACTGAGGTGTGATATTTAACTGGACTGGGATGCAGCAGTGACATCAGCGGCGAGACTCCATCGGCGGGGTGGTTGGTTTTCGATGGAAACGCGAGGCGTTTTCCCAGACGTGTTTTCGTGTTTTCCTGCTGGGTTATCTCACTTGTCATCGTCTGTAGGTAGAGCAGCATAAAACTAGCGGTACTTACGAGTACCTGATAAGGTTTTGGCCGGTGTTTTCACCCTACAGCAGTATATTGAACAAAATAGTGTCAGGTATGAAACGAATTGGAAGGCGAGGAGTGAGGACGGTTCTCTCGTGGCATCGGCGGGCCGTGCCTTATAGCTCCACCTTCACTGCACCCACGTTTTTGGGGAACAAACTACTTGGAATTAGTGTGAAGCAATTATAATACTGGTAGGAAATTATTGATGGGGTTCGCGTGCGACGAAAAGGCGTCGCCAAACAGAGGTTTTGGATTCATGGAACTCAACAAACGCTGGACCTATTCGGCGGCATCTCTATCTCTCTCTTGCACTACAGGTAGACTGCTACTGCACTACTACATGCTACAGGTCGTACACACCTGTAGGATCATGCAGAGCGAGTCACATGAGCAACACAGCAACAGCAGCAGTAGATTATACACGCGTACATGGTGGAGCATTTTTACGAGGGGTACGTCGAGTTCGTAGCATTTCAAAAAAAGATGGCGCGCGAAAGTGGTGAACATATTTTGCGTCGAAACCAGTCAAAAATCAAACCCAAAGACAAGCAAAAAGATAAAAAAAAAAGGATGACAAAAAAACACAGGGCTCTGCGCGAGACGAGACCAAAACCAACACGAGACACACGACACAGCACGAACTCAGCCCAAATACCCCGTAAGCCGTGACCACAAGAAGCAGCTGGGCCTGGGCTCGAGCAAAAGCAACACCATCTCTCACCTCCGCCGCCGCCGCCACTGCACGAACGTTGCCATCCTCGAGCTCTTTGCTGCCCTTTCCCTTTCCGACCAATCCGATGGTGGGTCCAGTCGAGGTGGAGACACAGGCTTCGCCGCATGTCTCGCTCCCGATGCCCGACTCGCTGCTGCTGCTGTGTTCTTGGTCCGCGGGCGCTGTAGTATCCGAGCCCGAGTCGTAGCCCACGGCCCGCGCCGGGCGGGTGCTGGGGAGGCAAAACGATTCTCCTAGGGTCTTGCACAGGCGACCCAGATCCTTGGTGGAACCTTCAAGAGCATGCCTTATGGCGGCTTCGAGGGCTTCGTTCCGTCCTACTGGTGCTTCAGCTCCAGCCGTAGCTGCTGCTGGTTCGAGCGGGGCCGGTGGGGGCTGCTGCTCCGGGATCTCTCCTTCAGCATGGTTTTCTTGCGTTGCCACGGGTTCGGCCATAGGCGTCAATCTCTCGCCGATGCTTTCGCCTGGATAGTGGAGTGCGATGGTGACAAAACAAGTCCTGCGTTTTGATGAGCCTCTATGCTCCTGCTGTGCTGCTGTGTTCTGCGCTAAAATTGCCTCGCCTGGCTCTCTCATATTTTTTTCAAAAACAAAAATCGAATCCAGTGCTTGGAGCCCCTGTCCCCTACCTCCCAATACATACATGCAAAAATACCTACAACACAGAAAATAAATAATCCGAGCGCATCGTGGAGATCAAAGACCACAAAGAACTTCACGTTTGTTTCCGGAACCTGGGGAAATCACAGCACACAGCATCCACCCACCCACCCACCCACCCCTGCCACAGCTATCCCTTGGTCCGACTGCCCAGAACCACCAACTGCTTAGAGGCCTCCACCCCCCGTGTTGTAGCGACACATCAACGACGCGTTCCAACGCTCTAGGATATATGAGGGACGCCGCCCTGGCCGTGACAACACTGGCTTGCGTTGTCGTAGCCTGGCACAGCAAGCCCTTCAACTGGATGCGACAGTCCAGGAGCGAGACCAGGCGATCACGCAAGCGAGTAAGCTTCTCGGAAGCCGACAACACGGTCATCCACGACAGCGTCGAAGATCTTTCTCGAGAGGAGCGGAAGGCGCTCTGTTGGTCGCCGGCCGAGCTTCGCGGATTCGCTCGGTCGACGCAGATCGACGGCTGGATCGAGGACTGGGGGTCATAGAGGTGGGCTAGCTCGCACTGCTGCGTTGCCTGCGCTCCGGATGGATCATGGACGACAGGTGGAGAGACTCCTCTCGAAGGAGGTTTGTTTAGTGAAGTACCGTGATGTTAACCGATGGCACGAGGCGGGAGGAGGCTAGGTTGTACTCCGTCGTGGCACGTGTTGCTTTCGGGCCATATAGCAAAGACCGAAGGGCAGGCCGTTCATTCAAGGCTCTTACCATACCAGGTCAGAGGTTGTATCGTACTGCGATGATGTCATCGAGCCAAACTACTTGGTTTTGGTGTGTGAGAGTACGAGTACCTGTCTTTTTTTTAAGTGCTCATTTTCTGCCAGGTACGTCGATCTGTCCCTTCGGGCCTCAGGCCGTTAGCGTTCGGCAAGATGGCCCATATAAGCTCGGAGCTTGCTCCGAGCTTTCTTGCGTTCTTTCCCACCAGTGGGAGGAAGCTAGCAGGGTCGTTTATGATAGTTCCGTGCTGTATTTCCGTGTGCTCTCCAGTTTTTTCTCCTGTTGTTGCCACGTGGATTTGAAATGGGTCTGTGTGTGTTTGTAGTGTATGTTTCGTGAGCGCGAGCTTGATTGCTTCGCGCCGCGTTATGTCTTCCCATCCTTGTGCTTCGTATACGTCGCACAAGCAGCAAGGGAAGCGCTTCGTGTTGCGTGCTCCGTGTTTCGTTTCCCGTACTAGGTGTCTTCATTTTGTTCGTGTGTGATTAGCTACCCCCGGTAGGTGATGAGGTGGTTCGCGTTTCTGACAGCCGGAAAAAAATGAAATATTGAAAAAGTAGCTGTGCTGTCCTGTCGATCCCCTTTCGCGTTTTTTTGTGTGTTTTTTTCATTCCCCACGTGTACTCCAGCGTGGCACTCGTATTATAGTACGTACCAGCACACGTACACCGGTACTCGTATAGACCACTCGTATAGCAATGTAGACAAGTACGTACCTGATATCAGTTTTAACCACGTGTACGTACGTACTCGTCCTTGATATCATGGAAACTTGGACGGTTCAACCCGCGCCCATGGGATATATGACGGTTACGTCATGTGTACCTAACCTGTTCAGCGCATATGATAGACCGCGCCGATTTGCCGCTTTTACGTACGTACGATCGTAGCGATTTTACGAGATACGAGGACGAGCAAGCTCATACATACACGCCAGCAGAGTGGCCAGTTGAAGCTCGGGCAGGGAGATGTCACACGTATCATGCATGCCTCTAAGGCTCACAGCCAGTCGAGGAAGGGCTTAGGCTCCCTGCATTATTTCTTGCGAAAACGACGCTACGTCGTATCATAGGTATGATTCCCGTCGTATACCTGCTTGTTTTGTAGCGAACGAGCGAGCACGATATTCGATGTTTGGTGTTGCTTTTCTTGTGTCTCGTGCTCCCGGCGATGGCCTATAGTCCTTTCTTCGGAGAGGACAGAGATAACTACAGCAGTAGGACCTGGTACATCGGGTTACGGCTGCTGCTGTTGTGTACGGGTACCTATGATATAAGAGTTCAGACAACCGAGCAATGCTGTACGTACGAGGCTCACATAACAACTTCCTGTTGAAGTTTTCGTGAGGTACAACCTTTGATAAGGCTGTGGCATGATATGCAGCAGTGCAAGTGCAAGCCCCCTACCACGGTGTAGATGTCGTTGCTCTTGCACCTTCGGGTAAGTTGTGGTATAACTCTCCGCGGTCCGGGCTGTTGCGCATGCATATGCATCTTGCTGTGTATTGGTTGATACCCGGGCATTCCGTCCCAATATGTACCGAAATATAAGCCACCATTGAGTTAAATATTGGTGGACAAACCGTCCTTATATTTATGGTCAGAGTGGTATATAGGTCGGTTTGACGGTCTTTTGATAGTTTTGGCCACCTTCAGGGCCTTTTCCGACTTTAAAAACTTTGGGTAAAGTTGTATCGCCTCAGGCGTTTCTGCGCTTGAATACCCGCACGGTGGGTACTCTTGGTATCTAGAAAAGTCGTTACTTGCCAAGCACCAGGGGGTTCGGTACCCGGTACCGAGTAGGACTCTTCTTTGTAGTTTCGGTACTCTTGATAGAATTTATTCGCGTACCTAGGTGCGAAAGAGGGTACCAGAGTATGATTCCTCTTCATTAGGTCAGCAGTAGCGGCCGCGGTGCTTCCTTAGGGCACGTCGTGTTATTTGTTAATGTTAATTTTAGCAATAACATTAATTTTAGTATTAACGGCGGCTGTGTGTGTACCGGTAGGAAGGCTTGAGTGTATCAGGTAGTCTTATAACAGTAGGTGCCAGTTCTGTCTGAAATATAATGGACCTTTAGGTATTTCGTATTATTACCCCAAGCATGCCTTACATTTCCGGACAGAGTGGTTGGGTAAATGATATATACCAGGTACGCTCTCAAGTCGTGCCTGGTGGTTAATTTTGAGCTTTATCGGAAAGCCTCGCTTTGTTGGAAAACCTCGTTTACTTGCAATAGGTATCGTATGAATAGATTTTAATTTCGTACATTCGTATGTATGGTATACATACGATTCTTTTTTTTTCGCATTGCATTCAATTTTTGAAAGGTCGTTCGCAGCCGTAGTTCGTGATGAAAAAAGCACACGCGCGTAGCAGGCTGTACGGACATCAGACCACAATCACACATTTTGTTTTTGTTTTTTTTGGGGAGGAACTGCAACAGTAGTAGTAGTAGACGGAATCATCAGCAGTCTATTTCAGTCTCCTTGTCTTGTTTTTCGGGGAGTTCTACGAGTATATTGTTTTTTCTTAGTATTTTGCAGGGAGGGGTGTGGGGTCTGATAGAGAACCCTTTTTACAATAGGAACCCCCTCCCCACCACCCTCAAAGGGTGGGAAAATAATATCGAGTTGTCGTTCTCGTGATACCAGGTATCACTTTGGGCGGAAATATACGGACCGTTTCAGTGTTGAAATGGAGACCCAAACGGCCCTTATATTTCCGTCCAGAGTTATAGGTTTTGTGCCTGTAGAGGCTACAGCAGTTCGTAATAGTTTTCGTTGTTTGTTTTTTAGTTTTTAGTTTCGTGAAGTAAGAGAGAGGGAGGGTTTGTTACGTGATTATGCTCGGTGTTTTTTTTTTTGCAAAGGAGAGAGAGTGTTACGGGATTATACTCGGTGTTTTTTTGGCGTTGTTTTGGTGAAGGAGAGAGGGTTGTCACGGGATTATTATACGTACCGATTTTTTTTTCTTTGGCGAAGGAGAGGGATGGTTTTACGGGATTATCGTACTCATTTTTTTTGGGGGGGGACGAAGGAGAGAGAAGGAGGGGAGGTTATTACGAGATTATTCTCGGCGTTTTTTTTTTGCGAAAGGAGAGAAAGAGGAGGGTGTTACGGAATTATCGTATATACACGGGCAACGATTGACCGATGTGTTTTCGGCTCTGCAGATTATGACGACCACGTATGAGTTCAGGCATGACGTTTCGAGTATAGCTTATGGAGAAAAGCAGGTGTATGTGTATGTCGTGATAGACGGTCAAGCACCCAATCTCCGTGTTGGTGGAGGTTGGAGGCGGCGGCGGGGGGGGGGAGGGTGCGTGAAATCGTGGAATGAGATCAATACTCCTGTGATCCAATTTTCTGGTACTTTTGAGGGGGGGGCAAGAGGAGGCGCGGAATGACTATAGTACGCAGAGGTCTAATTATTATCTGGTATGGGCGGGGACGGGGCGGAGCGTTAGAGGGTTCGCGGAATGATATGAGCATGCAAGAAATTAATCCCCGACAATTCTCGGTCAGATGTGTGTACTTCATGTGCGTACGGCGCGTTGGGGGGGGGGGGGGGGGGGGGGGGGGGGAGAGTCGCTCCGTTGGTAGGGTTGGGTACAACATCTCATCGGTTGACTAGACGGGTATTTGTGGGGTGCTGGCTGGCTTGTCTTTGTGGTGCAGGGCAGAGCGAAGCACCGGGGGAACGGTAGTAGAGGTGGCAAGTGCTTAGTTAGATCCAGCTAAGTGGGCGAGGAAGAAAATATTTTTTTCCTGGGAGCAGCTGCAAACATTTTAGCGGGAGTGTCTCGGGAGTTAGAGTTGGCGGGTTGCTGGTGTTTTCGAGGCAGCAAGGGAGCGAGGGAGCGCCCTAGGCTGCCTTTTTTTTTACGAAATCATCAATTTATTCGACGAAAACATGTTTTTCTTCTTGGTTACGCATGATGCATCATGGTTTGAACGAACTCGCCGGGAAAAGAGTGGCGCTTTTGCTGCCAGAGGGCGTTCTTGTTTTTTGTTCATGCTGTCATCTCTATATCACCACTGCCTATCCAAACGGTGTGGCCTTGATGAGTCTTCTCTGGAGGTTGTCGTACACGCTGTATTCCAGCTCTGTGACGATTCCGGCAATAATCGTGGAGCTCTCTCTCTCGCTCTCGCCCATGAACGCGGCTCCGCCTCTTTTGATTGATGAGTGAGCTATTTTCGCTCCTCTTGTGAGTTTTTGGGGGGTTTTTTCTTCTTGTTCGCTGATTTTTTGCGTCATTATCGTCACCACAACTATGAATAGCACCCGTCCACCATCCTTGCTTATCCTTGTGTCGCCTATTAACAGTGATCGCTCCAAGCTGGTTTGCCTCTACTTGTGTAGGTATGCTCTCCTTCCACGCTCCGCACCGACTGCTGCTTCGTCTCGCCCAGCGCGGCTCCTCTCGATCGAGCGTGGTTAGTGCTTTATGCTCCTTCCTCTCGAGAGGTTTTCGTTTACTACTATTTTATACATAGGACTACTGTGCTCTGGGCGGTCGGCGGCACAGCATGCGCTGTCTTTTTGTTGGTCCTTTTTGCCTCTACAATAATAATGGTGATCGCTCGAAACTGCTTTTGGTCTCTATACCATTCCTCCACACTGCTTCTGCTTTTGGTCTCTCTACCATCCCTCCGCACTGCTCCTGCTGCTTCGTCTTGCCCAGCGCGGTTCCTCCCGATCAGGAAGTTATTGGATGTATTCTCCTTCCTCTCTCGAGAGGTTTTTGTTCGCTGATCTGCGTCATCGTCATGATATATACCTCGCACACCGCGATTGTTATTCCTTGCCTTGTCTTGTAACCGCTCTGAGTTGTTTAGTCTCTGCACCCCCTCTTCCACCACCACATCAATCAGTGCCTGTTGCTGCTAGAAGTATAGGGGTCCCCCCATAAGGCGGTATCCCGATATAAGGCGGTCCAAATCGCTCGACACGACGGAGGAATTGCACTCATAACCTGGAAATGAATAAGGCGGCTTCCCTCTGTTAGGCGGTCACACTGCTCTGGCACACCACCGCCTTACTGGGCGGACCTCTACTGTACTGCGTCGTCTCGCCCCAGCGCGGCTTGTCCCGATCGAGTGGCGAGGAGAGCGGTGTTAGCCCCTCTCGGAAGAAGAGTAATTTCGTCCTCCACAATCTGTGTTGTCTTCGATACAGCGTCGTCTCGTCCATAAACCACCACATCTCCAGTGCCTTGAGAGCGCTCTGCGTTGCCGCGACGTTTGTAAAAGCTGAGGCGGTGGCCATGGAGACTGGGGGAGGGGGGGGGGGGGACGAAGAGCATCTGCGGTCGCTGATGGTCCTTGTCTCTTGTCTCGTGACCGCTCGAAATTGTTTTTGTCTCTTCCCTTTCCCCGTCCGCACTGAGCCGGTCGCCCCAGTGGTCTGGTGGTTAGCCTCGAATCCCACTATTATTATTGGCGTTGATGTCGAGGGTTCGATTCTCCATACCTCTTACCTGGTACATGCATACGAGTGAGTATGAAGTTTTTTTTTTAAATCGAAAGACTACAACTGGCGAGGAGAGCGACTACTATTATAGCGTAGGTATAAGGCGCGGGTCGGCGAGGGAAGAAAGTTATGAACCCTCTTCTCGACATGAAAATGCATGGCGCGTGCCGTACGTATAGTGGCGGGGGGGGGGAGAAGAGCCGACTGCACACAGAGGTGGCTGCGCCCCCCCCCCCCCCCCCCCCCCGCCTGCATAATATAAGCGTGAAAATTCATTTTGGAGATATTGAACAATATGGGTCTCAGAAAGAATGTTTGTACGCCGACATTGTGCAAGGGGGGGGGGCGGGAGGTTCCCGGCCACTTGTAAAACGTTGTGACCCCGGATCTGAGCTACGACTTGGGAGGGGGGAGGAGAAAGAAGGGAGAAGACAATTTAAACACACACTGCTGCTTTACGTCGGCTCAATTCACAGCTACAATATATAGCGTTGCTGGATAGCGTGTCATGCATTTCGCATGTGTGTACAGAGGAGAGTCATTCCTCCGAACGATCCGAACGACCACATGCCACACACCGGACAGATCAGCATCTACGTAGACCATTAAAATCCTGACCTGCCGTCCGTTATGAAACATTTTGCAGGATCTGTACGGCACTTATAATCCAACCGTCGAAACGTCTGCTAGATCGTGCAGATTGTACGGCTCCCACTCCGCATCACAAGAGCTAGATCATACAGATGATGGATACATCTACCGAAATATCTAAATCAGGGAAGTGCAGATCGATGATCTGTCCGATGAGCGCAGACATTTTGTGCTTCCTGTTGTTGCAGAGCATTTTATAAGGGACCGCTGCATACAGACACACGACTTTTTGGGTGATGTGGGCGAGGAGACCGCTGCCAGGCGCGTGTCATAAACAGGAGGAGGCGTTTGCTACGGTAAAGGTGTATGTACCATGTTTTAGCCTTCTGAGGGTGGTCACTTATCACTTGAGAAGCTCTGTGCCTCGCCCAAAAACTGAGTTTGGAGGGGAATAAAAGTGCGCTACAGCATTATGTACGCCCATGAACAATTATAATAGAAACATAACATGAAAGATATCTTGCGATACAGAAGAAATGAAATTCCGATGATTTCGGGTTATTAGGGCCCGTTTTAACGAGTATGAAATAAATTCAATTTGGAAAAAATAAAATTCAAATTCGCGTTTCATTGGTCAACACACGCACCAGCACCAAATATTATACCCCAAGATCCTAATCTTTGGTGCTGGTGCGTGTGTTGACCAATGAAAAGCGGATTTGAATTTTATTTTTTTTCCAAATTGAGTTTATTTTATATTCGTTAATATGGGCCCTTAAGGGCCCGTTTTAACGAAGAAGAAAAAATTCAATTTGAAAAATATATATATTCAAATCCGCTTTTCATTGGTCAACACAACGCACCAGCACCAAAGATTAGGATCTTGGGGCATAATATCTGGTGCTGGTGCCTGTGTTGACCAATGAAAAGCGAATTTGAATTTTATTTTTTCCAAATTGAGTTTATTTTATATTCGTTAATATGGGCCCTTAAGGAGCCCCGTCGTTCAGAAAAATTTCAGCAAAAAAATGCTACCTCTAACGCAGCACGCGTCAGGAGTGGTTCAAATACAGTAATGGTCCCTCTATAGTGCCGGTTTATGCGCCAGCCAACAATACCGGCACTATACATAGCGGCAACCGGCACTAACTACTCCGCACACTGCCACACTGGCAAATCCCATTTATCTGTGACATTTCTGAGATTTTCTGAGAACTTTCTGAGGCTCCTTCCTCGCTTGACGCCTGCTTTGAATGCCAGGTGAATTCACCGGCACTATAAAGAGACCACTACTGCTGTATACTGTAGAATTTTTGTGCACGTTCACCTGTCATTTAAAGTCAAGTATTGGATTAGTCGAGGCCTCCTGCCCCAGCCAGTGGTCCTATACCCATACTTCCTTGGGCTCTCGAACTATCTGTTGACCATTTGGTTGGGGTCGGATAACTCTTCCCTGTCCATCGGCTCACCCAAACTTACAGTACAACACTTCTTCCGCGGAGTGCACGCGGCCACAAGAAGCCTTCGTGAAAGGCTGGGCAGTGAGTGGTGAATCGACGACTGGCGCGGGTACGCGTACCTACAAGTAGCACTTTTTGGTCGAAATACTTTGTCACTGGGACGGATCTGCTCGACAACTGACGCCTGCTACGGTAGAGGTGCACCTGCATACAGGCCATGTTTCTGCCTTCTGAGGGTGGTCACTTATTGAGGAGCTCTATACCTCACCCCCGAAAAACTAATTTTGAAGGAAAATAAAAATGCTTCGTACCCGTTGAAAAATACCATGCCTAAATATATAAAATAAACCATTTTCCAACACAAAAATGAAAATTCGTCGATTTCGGGTTAAGGGGTTCTGTAACCCAGAAACGATTTCAGCCAAAAAGTGCTTCGTACCTCTATCGTAGCACGCGTCAACTGAAGATTTACCCGGTGTCCCATTAATTCGTATTGCACCATTCTACGCTAGGGGTCCCCCCATATTGCGGTCTGAGGAAGGCGGCATCCCGATATAAGGCGGTCAAATTCGCTTGGCGTGACGGGGGAATTGCACTCAGAACCTGGAATGAAAAAGGTGGCTTCCCTCTATAGTGCGGTCATATTTCTCTGGCACACCACCGCCCTACTTGCTGGGGAACCCCTACTGTAATCCGTAATCAGTATAATACACACCTAGGCCTGACTCATGCTACGTTTTTTTGTTCTACATTTACCAGTCGCGCGACAAACCAAAAACAGAGCACAAAAATCAAACCATAAATCTCCTATATATATGCCTTTTCCACCGGCCCGCTCGCATGTTAGTTTGACGACGGTCACCGAACAAATATCCCCATCAACAGAGCGAGTTCAATTCCTGATGGCGAGAGAGAGAGCTATGTACACCCTATTTTTACTCTCATTTCCGTTTCTGCTGGGTACTCCCGATGTGACGGCGATTGTCGACATGGCGTTTTTCGAGCATCGCGATCGTAGCCGCCGACTCGCGGGGCTGATGTCCACTGGTACCACCGCTGTCGCCACCGCCGCCACCACCACCACCACCTCCACCGCCGCGTAACGGGAAGCTTTCTTTTCGAGAGCGCGGACTACCCGCTGGGAAACCAGCTTCTGCTCCTGCAGCGGCCTGCCCTGTATCTCGACGATGTTGTCGGCCAGTGCCTTTGAGGAGATGGCCGGCACCCTGGGGGGTCGACAACTGCGAAAAGTCGGAACCGGGAATGAGAGGGGAGGGTTGGGTTTCCATGGGGTTTCCATTGGGTTTCCACGGAGGCGTGCTTATGCCGCTGACCTGCGAAGCCCGGAACTCGGAACCGGGAATGAGAGTGGGTGGGTGGGTGGGTGGGTGGGTTTCCATTAGCTTTCCAAATAAGCGTGTTTTACGTCGTCGGGTTGGGTTTCCGTTTGATTTCCATAGAAGCGTGTTTTACGCCGTCGGGTCAGGTTTTTATTTGATTCCAGAAAAGCGTGTTTTACTCCATCGGATTGGGTTTCCAAAAAAACTTTTTTATTAAAGTCGCCAAGCTGCGAAGCTCGGAACTCGGAACCGTGAATGAGAGGGGGGTTAGGTTTCAATAGGGTTTCGATTGGGTTACAATATCGAAGAAACGTGTTTGTGTCGATGACTTGCGAAACCCGGAAGTCGGAACAGAAGCATGAGAAGGGGGGTTGGGTTTCCTTTGGGCTTTCATTGGGTTTCCCACCCACCCACCCACCAACCCACCTACCCGCCTACCTACCCACACATGTGCTCCCGCACCCCCACCCAACACCAGCCCAACCCAACACAAACCCAACCAAACACCAACCCAACCTAACTCAGCCCGACCCAACCCAACCCGACCCAACCCAATCCAACCCAACTCAAAGCAACCCACCTGCTGGCTTTTTCGTTTGCTCTCATGAGCGGGGGGGCTGTCATACGCGGCGGCCGCTCGCGCCGCCGCCTCCGCCGGGGCGCTGGTAGAAATCGTTCCTCGATTTTGTCGCGACCTTCCGCCGCGCTCCCGCCCGTCCTGCCCCCCCTGAGAGGCAGGCGGCTGCAAGCTTTGCCGTGGGTTGGTCCTTGCCGGGGCCTCCCCCGCTGGCTGCTGCTGCTGCTGCTGCTGCTGCTGCTGCTGCTGGGTAGTTGTTGGTGAGAGAGAGCTGGAACTGATGCTGCCGCGACTGCGTGAGGTTTTGCTCGCCCTGTGCTTGTTGTTGTTGCTGCTGCTGCCGCCGCCACCGCCGCCACCGCCGCCACCGCCTTCAGTCTGGTTGGTCGGGGGGTCGTTTTCAGCGGGGTGTGGTTAGGAAGGGAACAGTGGTGGTGGTGATGGTGGTGGTGGTGGTGGTTAGGGCCCTCGCACCCCTACAATGCCGGGACGGAGCATGTCTGGTTTTCACCGACCAGACAAGACATTGCTTGCACCAAGCGCGAAGCGCCGTGAGGTGTTGGGCGAGTCGCATGAAGGGTGAGCTGCATCCTACTAAGAACCGCTTGTGAGGCGGACTTGCATATGGATGACAGCTTCAATGAGTTCATTTAATTTCTGGTGTGGCCACTTCCTGAGACAGCAATGGGAGCACTATGTAACTGCCTCGTTTAGTAGGGGGAGGGGGGGAGGCGTACTCATTTGTTGCTTTTGGCGTTAGTCCTTTGACCGTTGACCACGCATCCCTTTCGAAGCGGAGGAGCACCGTTCCTACTCCTAACAGAGACACCTCTAATTTGGGCGCTGGGTACGTTTTGTTTTATATATACAGGGGTGGTTCAAAGCTTAATTTCCCCAGGCGAGACCCCGTCGAAAAGTCCCGTGGTTTTGGCGAGTTAGACCCTGAATGTGTGCACGCGTGCTCGTTCGAAGAGCCCTTGCCAACATTTTTCAAAGGAACATTGTCCACGTGAGCCGACAGTTTAAAGAAACATCGTCCACGTGAACCCTCCCCGAGAGCAAAACATCCACTTATCGTACAGACCACCGATCCGCAGTTCATGATCTAGATATTTCAGAGCAGATAAATTCCTGATCTGTATGATCTGTATGATCTGTATGATCTGTATGCTCTGTATGCTCTGTATGATCTGTATGATCTGTATGATCTGTATGATCTGTATGATCTGTGTGATCTAGCGCATGTTGACGAGTGGGAGCCGTATAATCTGCATTATCTAGGAATCATGTTTCCTGGGTCGGATCGGTACTATATAGATATCCCGCGTAACGTCTCATAACGGCCAAGTTATGATCTAGATTATTTACAGTAGTAGATCGTGATCTATCTATCCCTGATGTGCGAAACAATCTCACACACTGTACGTATCTTGCACAGCATCTCATAACGGCAAGCTAGGGTCTAGATTAGGCCCATGCTACGTTAGACGCGCGCCCTGTTTTTTCTGAGCTCCTCACTTGAGGAGCTCCATACCTCTATACCTGCAGTAGTCATTGGAGGAAAAAAAAAGCACTACCAAATGAACAAGTTCATGACCTGAGTCTCTCGTGAAAAAGATTGCAACACAAGGAAGAAAGTCCAACGAGTTTGGGTTGAGGTGCCCGATCATTGAGAAAACGTTTCCGCCCAAAAGTGCTACCTCTATCGCAGCACTCGTCATTATCTACCTGTAGATCGTGATCTATCTGTCCCCGATGTGCGAAACAATACCACACGCCTTACACTCGTACATACCCTGCACAACGTATCACAACGGCATGTGACGATCAAGATCACGATCTACGTAGATGACCTGGGTCATGATCTAGATCATGATCTAGATCATGATCTATCTGTCCAATCTCACCACGGGTGCCAACCTTGGCGGCTCCTCCGGAAGCGGCGCACTACTACCTCCGCCCATCTCGCTTTCGTCGCCCTCTTCCACCGCCGCCACCCGTCTGAACCCAGACGCTCGCTTCCTCGACATGGTGTCCTTGCGCCCCCCTTCCCCCCCACCCCCCCTTTTCTTTTTTTTCTCTCTTCTTTTTGTTAAAAAAGCCCCCACCACCGCCACCACCACCCCCACCACCACAACAACAACCACCACCACAGCAGCTGCCACGACGACAGCTGTTGCTACGGTGGAGCATTGCTCAAGAACAGAAGGGGAGTCAAGATATAACACCATTTGTGTCTACCAGAGCCTAGCGAATTGATTTTGCTGGTGCATAAGAAAATGGCCGATGGGATTATACCCCACTACCGCCACTGCCGCCGCCGCCGGTGGAAGAAGGGGAGGGGTTTGCGGATGTAGAAGAAGGCGTTTTTTCGACCGTTTCGCTGCTGCTGCTGTCTCGAGGCGTTGCGGTGGTGGTGGTGGAGGTTGTTGTGCTGGGGTTCCCGATGTCGGCGTTTTTCTTTCAAGGTTGTGGACATAAGGAGCGGGGGGGGGTGGAGCGCCCGTCACGAGCAACCACAGTCAGAAAAGGCAGTAAAGCAAGCCTATTCAATAGCAGTCTGCGTGATTAGTAATGTTTTCACCCGAATTGTGCTTGGAAAACGGATTTAACGAGCATCTTGTTTGGGTAAAAACAGTTCCCAGGTGGCCATTACTTGCCGGAGCGGTCGTATTCGCCGGTGATGTTGGACCCCGTCCTGGGTAGGATCTGTGCCGTACAGATCCTTCACAACGTCTCATAACGGCAGATTAGGATCCAGATGATCTATCTGTAAATGATCTACAAGTATCTGTCCGATGTGTGCTAGTCTCTTTAAACAGAGGTTGGTCGTTAGCAGAAAATCTAGATCATGACCTGCCCGATATGTTCATTTGTCTTAACCACGGGTTGGTCGTTACCAGATGATATATATATATATATATATGTATACTTCAACCCTAACCCTAACCCGAAATATATTGCGATCTGTAGGATACGTTAATGTTTCTTAAACAGGGGTTGGCCGTTACCAAATAGTCTACAGTAAACCATGAGATGGGTGCCACGATACGTAGAGGTGCCAGGTGACGCGTGCTACGATAGAGGTAGCATTTTTTGGCTGATTTTTTTTTTGAATGGCGGGGCTCCTTAAGGGTCCATATTAACGAATATAAAATAAATTCAATTTGGAAAAAAAATAAAATTCAAATCCGCTTTTCATTGGTCAACACACGCACCAGCACTAAATATTAGGATCTTGGGGTATAATCTTTGGTGCTGGTGCGTGTGTTGACCAATGAAAAGCGATTTGTTTTTTTTCAAATTGATTTTTTTTTCACAGTCGTTAATATGGGCCCTTAACCCAAAATCAACGGAATCTCATTCTTGTGTTGCAGAATCATCCGTTTCATACGTAGGCCATGAGATTGGTCATCGGGTATCCCTTTTATTTTCATCCACAATCAGTTTTTTACTTAGTATTAGTATAGAGCTCGTCAAGTCGACCACCCTCAGAAAAAAACATGGTGCACCTGCATGCAGGCTACCGTAGCATGCCTCAGGTAGCACTTTTTGACTGAAGTATATTCTGAATAATCGGGTCCCTTAATCCGAAATCGTCGGACTTTTTTTTTTCTCGGTTGTTTATCAAGGCCATGGGGTTGTCCATCGGGTATATATCGTAGATTTTTTTTTTCCTCCAAAGGCAGGCGGCTTACTATTAGTATAGACCTCCTCAAGTGAGGAGCCTCAGGGGGGGGGGGAAATGGTACACCTCTACCTTAACCCATTCAGAACTGAAAAAAACATGTCCCACACTAATTCCAAGTAGTTCGTTTCCAAATTCGTGAGACCAGTTCCATTCAGAACTGAAAAGACATGTCCCATACTAATTCCCAGTAGTTTGTACCCAAAATCGTGGGACCAGTTCTTAAGGGGTTAAGTAGAATGCATCATGATCTGCCCAACATGTGCAATTATCTTAACATAGATTACCTACAGTAGATTGTGATCTATCTTGTCGTGATCTGGGCAATTCTCGCTGACAACAGAGGTTGGTCGTTAGCTACCTTGCCAGAGACATCGCCGGCTTCGCCCGTGATGTTGGAGCCGATAGTGTGCTGCTTGATCAAGTTCGAAAGCTGTTGCAGCTGCATGTCAGGGGCCGGCTGCTGGTTGCGCCGCGCATCCCTCCGCTCAGAGCACCCCTACCGAGAGCAACCCAAAGGAGGCAGTGGCGGGGGGGGGAGGGGGGAGGGGGGGAGGAAGGGGGGGTGGCGTACTCATTCGTCACAGGCGTGCGCCGTAGTCGTAATGACCATAGACGGTGCGGATCTACTTCTCCGTTAGTAGCCGTTCCTTGCGTTCTGGTAATGAATTCCATAGAGGCGCTTTTTTTCGGGCTGGTTTTGTGACCATGGTGAAGTTTCAAGAAGATGAGGCTAATGGGAGACATCATCAATATCATCAATCACCAGACGCCTTGCTCTAAAAGGACGGTAGCGGAGTGCCTCGATTTTTCAGCCGACACAGGCATGGGGAGGGGGGTGTACTCATGGGGGGGGGTAGGTGGGAGGGGGTTGGGGATTGGGAGGGGAGAGGGGGAGAGGGACGTGGCGAGGGAAAATTTTTTTTTCAAACTGCGTATTTTCAGGTTGTACGGGGCGGAATCATGATGAAAACAAACGCGCATACACATTAATAATACAAAATATGGGTGAGCGTAGGAGATCGTGCTGGCCCTTCACTGACTTTCCCCACACCAAAATTAGCAGGGCTTTTCTCGGATCATGACCCAACCCGCGGGTTGGGGAAATGTTTTCGAAATATTACGGGTCGGTCGTGTCAGGTGGTTCGGTTCGGTTCGTTCGGTTCGATTCGGTTGGTTCGGTTCGGTTCGGTTCGTTCGGTTGGTCGGTTCGGGTTCGGTTGCGGTTCGGTTCGGTTCGTGTCGGTCGTGCGGTTCGGTTGGGTTCGGTTCGGGTCGTCGGTCGGGTGTCGTTGTGTCGGGTCGGGTCGGGTCGGGTGCGGTCGGGTCGGGTCGGGTCGGGTCGGGTCGCGTCGGGGTCGGATCGGGTCGGGTCCGGGTGGGTCGGGTCGGTCGGGTGCGGGTCGGGTCGGGTCGGGTCCGGGGTCGGGTCGGGTCGGGTCGGGTTGGGTCGGGTCGGTCGTCGGGTGGTCGGCGGTCGGGTCGGGTGGGCTCGGGGTCGGGTCGGGTCGGGTGGGTCGGTCGGGTCGGGTCGGGTCGGGTCGGGTCGGGTCGGTCGGGTCGGGTGTCGGGTCGGGTGGGCGGTCGGGTCGGGTCGGGTGGGTCGGGTAGGGCGGTGGTGGTCGGGAGTCTTCCAGGGATCGTGTCGGGGCACCCTTACTACCCGACCCGACCCGACCCGACCCGACCCGACCCGACCCGATGTGACCCGCGAGGTTTGAGCCGAGCCGTGAACAGCCCTGAAAACAAAGAATGTATATTGACTTCCAAAAAAAGGCGAAAACACACCCGAAATAACCTGTCCCTTATTTCAAGGGGCCACAGTAATCAGAGCCCACAATGGGCCCAAAATACGGGTGTTTCTCTATGTTTGCACCCCATATTTGGTTATGTTTACCATTGCGGGGGGGACCATAGTAAGTAGTATCAAATTTTGTCAGAAAAACAGGAACATATTTAGTTTTTTTGTCTGTAACGTAGGTTCCCTGCTTGCTATGGTCCCCCGTAATATGTACCTCTGTAGTACGAAGCATCTTTGGTTTGTGCGCGCATGCCTACACACCTTCCAGAACGACTCCGAAATGATTTTTGATCGCACTTTCCTCTGCAGGGTGAACGCAGGAAAAAGCAGCCCCGCGTGGTGTCGGCAAAATATTCTGCGAAAACAAAAAAGGGAAACCACGAGAAGGCGCGCGAACGGTCAAGGTTTTGAGGGGAAGGGAGGGCGTTATTTCAACCCCCCAACAATGAAACGGTTGGCCGCTGGGTCAGTCATTCCCCTCTGTTCCCCCCGCATATCTGTCCCCTACCCTCGCCCCCACCCCCTCTCTTACCTGAAAGCCTCGAGCGAACGAGAAATGTCATCAGCCCCACCCTCCCCATAGCCTTGTTACACGTCCCCTGTACCTGCCCCCACTGTAGCGCCTCCTAAACTTGAAAACCTCGAACGAAAGCTAAATATCACCCCCCTATACTCCCTCCTCGTAGCCTTGCTACATGTCCCCTGTACCAGCCCCTACCGCCTCCTTTACTTGAAAGCCTCGAACGAGAGAGAAATAGAGCCACCGCCCACCGTCCCCATACCCTTGCTACATGTCCCCTGTCCCCCCGCCCCTACCGCCTCCCTTACACGAAAGACGCGAACGAAAGAAAAATGCCTCCATCGCCCTCCCTCTTCATATCCTTGTTACATGTCCCCTGTACCCGCTCCTACCGCCTCTCTTACCTGAAAGCCTCGAACGAAAGAGAAATCCCTTCCGCATCTGCTGCGGCCCCGATCCCCCCCTCTCCGAGCTTAACGTTCGGTGCCACTTTCGCCGGCAGGAAGTCGTTCGGACCCGAAAGCCCTGGAACAGGATAAAAACAATAACATATCAGGACATATCAGATCAGATCAGATCAGATCAGATCAGATCAGATCAGATCAAATCAGATCACATCACATCAGATCAGATCAGGTCAGATAACATCAGATACATCAGATAACATCAGATACCATCAGATCAGATCAGATCAGATCAGATCAGATCAGATCAGATCAGGTCAGATACTATCAAATAACATCAGATAACATCAAATACCAACAGATAACATCAGATGACATCAGATAATATCAGATAATAACAGATAACATCAGATTACATCAGATTACATCAGAGTACATCAAATAACATCAAATAACATCAGATAACATCAGATAACATCAGATCAGATGCCCATGTCGTTATCCTTAGATTTCAAGGCAGACATTATCCCTGATCTATCATCGTGCTATGCATATTTTGCCATCCGACAAAATGTGCAGCGGTTTCGACGTCGATCACGCATGAGCAGTTTCAGAGAGAAGAAGAAAACACAAGGGGAAACCAAACAAGGAAACGTGCTGGACTGCAGCAGCCAATTAATAGCTCCACCCAACGCCTAACAAAAACCAGGGAAGCCAAACAAGGGAACCTACTGAACTGTAGTAGTCTATTAATAGCTCGATTCAATGCCTACTCCCGGATTAACATCAACTTAATTCCATATGTTACCCCTTTCCCCACCCTTCATCTTTTCTGTCGATTGGTTAGCGACATTTTACCCTGTGGACGACACCTTCAACAGCCTTGCTATTTGCAATCACGTGGACAGCATCACACAGTGTTTTTACAAACGTTGTTCACTATTATTATTATTATTATTATTATTATTATTATTATTATTATTATTATTATTATTATTATTCCATTTTCCATCTGACAATGTGTAGCTCTTATTTCAATCATACCAGTAATTACCATACACCTATCAACCATCTCCGAATACTTGACAAAGTTATACCAATAATGCAGTCCCTCGTATGAATGCCTTTGCCGTCGAAACAATCGTGAAACCGCACCGACGGGTATTTTTCTGTCCACAACGAACCCGTTGACCGCAAGCTGCGCTGATTGTTAATATATCAAGATTTTTTGTCGTCTGTTTTCTACATACCAGCGGCCGAATGTTTTTTTACCAGACGCCTGACCGGCCCACGCCACGTATAACGTATCACCGACCAAGGTATGAGCACTGCTGTAAGACTAGGGTGGGTCGGAGCCATTAACCAGCGTGATCCGTTCAGAGCTCATGACGGGGTCGTTGGATTTGTCGATCGATGTCTACCGAGGATTCTCATAAAAGAGCTGTCTCCAGAACCTGCCAGAACAGGAGTTTCATGAGTATTGCGCGGACTTCGCCCGCGTAATTAAAGTCCCCGTGAGCTGTCCCGTAGCATCTAAAAGCCCTGTACACTGCTGTATCATACCTGGTATAATACGTATCACACCTGGTAGGTAAATCGTAAATAGCTGTACGAGGTACTCGTAAGTAAAGGCGTCATGTCGACACCTTTACAAAGCTACAAATACGATTGTAGTTGGGTCTCGAGTGATACCACCTACCAGGTCAACTTCAACTACCTGTTGCTTTTATGTGGTTATAGACATGTTGTGTACGTACGCACGAGGAGATATTTCTACGAGCGAGTACGTACGAGTACAGAGCATAGAGCACGGCAAACAACATAACCGGTGCTGCTGCTACATACTGCTACTGCGCTCGTAGTCTAAATGCCTCAAAACCTATCGTACGCAGAGGGACCCAAAGTCACTTGGTTCAAATTGGAAGTACTCGTACAGTAAAATTTATTGGTTTTTTGCCCGATGCGTCCAAGCGATGTGGCAGGGGGGGTTCGCCGAGAGACTCACCGGTATACACCACGGCAATCATGAGGGGACAAGGCACAAACAAGGCCAAGAGCGAGGGGGCCCATTCACCAAGGAGACCCTCTGAAGATGTTTGGGACCCTTACAGGACAGTTATGCTTTTCCTTCCGCGGACGGTGGCTTACATCATATCATACCAGTACGGCGGAGGATCCTTCGTACCTACCCGCAGGTGCGTATTTCGATCATAATTTCAAGATACTTTGACTATTACATGGAACACTTGGAGTAATTACGTGATTACCGTAGCATACCGCATACCTCTGCCACCAGCACCCCGTCGCTGAAATCGCGCGCTATGTTTCGCTTCGGCCTCGACAGATTGATCTCGTCAACCCATGTGTACAACCGGGTGAGGTCGTCGTTGCTCAGCGTGCCGGGCATAGCTCGGATCCTTCTGTCGGAGTGCTCCCACAGGAAGCAGAAAAACGAAAATAAGGTTTTCCAAAAGGTTCTCGAGGCGTTCTCCCCTCTTTTCCTCATCGATTGCCAACGGTTTTTGACCGCATGCAGCACTTCCAGCCAGGGCTTGGGCGGAGTGGATGCTGGCCCTCAACGGAGAGTACAGCAGTGAGGACCGCAGCGTATCCCCCTCGTGGATCTGCCACAGCCCGCCCTTCTGCAGAAGCTATCAAACTCGTTTAACAACAATTTGGCGAACAGACGAGAAAACTCGATTGTGAAACAACGCGCGTACTTCGTACGTCGACACGTTGACCCGAGACCAACCTCGCTATCGGACTCCGCAAGCAGCAGCAGCAGCAGCGGCAGCGGCCGCAACAGCAGCACCAGCAGCACCAGTGTGAGTCTTAACACCCCTCGCCTAGAGGGAGGATAAGCATTTGGAGATCCGGCGAGGGGAGCACCGGGTCGACTCGCGGTCGTGAGCACCGGCTGGCCGGGGCGGCGGCATAAAAGATGGCGCGCTACGAGTCGCTGCTGTCGCGCTCTGCAGCTCCTCTCCGTTCGGACATGGACAACAACAGCATGTCCAGGGAGATGAACCAGCAAAACTTGCCGCCCAATCTGTCCACCGATCCGTTGGACTTCTTCGGTGCCATCCGGGACCTAGTAGAGCAGAGCATACCTCAGCAGGAGCTCAAGAGGTATGCCCCGTCGCAGCAGAAGCAGCAGCGGAAGTGGAAGGTGGAAGCTCCCGGTGCTGCTGCGGGGAGCTGCAGCAGCGGGTCTGGTGGGGAATCGGGCCTGGGGGGTATCGTTGCTCAGCTCGAGGGAGAGAACGGGACTCTACGAGACAGGGTGTCTGAATTGGAACGCGCGCTTCGGAAAGCTCAAGGCTGCCCGCCGAAGAAGGTAGGGGTGCTGGTATTGATGGGGGCTGCTTGCTTGCTGGTGGTGTTGTTGCTGTTGCTGTCGCTGTTGATGTACGGTTCGCGCCGTACTATTGGTATTCGCTTCCTTACGAGCTCCTTGCTGCTTGGTCTTTTCCTGTTGCACAGCAGCAGTGCAGCTACCTTCTTTCTCGTATGTTTGGTGCATATTCGGATAGTTACTCGTAGTTTGGTATTGTACATGGTCGCAAGCGTTCCGCTCCCTCTGAACTTCACCAAGAAGAGACGAGGGAGATGGAACTTGAATGCGGAATTAATGGAAAGCATCTCACCTGCCCACCTGGTATATCCCTGGTGTGTGCGAGTACGTTCTCGTAGCGGCAAGGGGCAAGTAAGCATGCAGGATGATATCATACCACCATGTGTTATGTACAAGTACGAGTAGCAACGTAGACTTTAGCAACAGCAGTCGTGGAACGTCTACGAGTAGTGGAGCCCCGACTGAGCATTGGTTCGGTTTGCTTTCCTACGCACGGGTCAAGCACAGGTTCATAGGTACGACCTGCTCTCGCCATGCAGCAGTCAGTAGTAACGCTCACTGGAGCAACAGCAGTCGTGGGAGTCTATTGATAGTAGAGCCCCGCCAGCTTTCCTACACGCGGGTCAAGCATGGGTTCATACATACGACTGCCTGCTCTCGACCTACTACTGCTGTACCGCGGTACCTTGGTGTATGATACCACAGCAGTATTTCTGAACCTTTTAGAGTCCTTGTACATACGAGTACAAGTAATAGTATATGATACAGCAGTATGTACTATTAATCCTGCTGCTTTACGTTTATACCAGGTACATCATGTACCAGGTACAGCAGTCTAATACTTCGTATGATATTTATACGTCATGTAATACGATCATCACAACACAGCAACGGTTTTCGTTGTTTCTAGGGGGTACTAATAATACTACAGCAGTAGCGCTGAATGATAAGTACGTACGAGTACAAGTATTATGTCTTCGTGGCGCGCGTTTCAGGCCGCGGCGGCGGCGGCGGCGGCGGCGGCGAGGCAGCCACAACTGGGAAAGGGTACACGTTTAGCCGTTTGGGATTTATACCTGGTATGATATGTATACGATAACCCGCCGATCTCATGCTAATGCTGATGTTCCTGCGCGATGCCCCCCTCCCAACCGGGCGACTGGTTTGATTGGTGATTACTTGATTGGTTGATTCATTGGTTTGTTGATTTGTGCCCCTAGGTACTTGTATACGGAGTATGTATTATATTACATGTGCGAGTTACTACTGCTGTATTCCTAGACTTCCTGGTGTAAGTAGATTACTCGTGACGTGTTTCCGTATGAGCTCGTGAAACGACTAGTTGTCGGCAAATACTGTACGTATGCTACAGCAGTAGTCCGTACTCATACGACAGGAGGACGCGGTTTGACCCCTTGACCCTGCTGACTGAACGCCTCCTTACAGCCCAAAGAGGCCTTGACGTGCCCAAAAAATACGGGTCTCCTAAGACGTACACTGGCATGTCTGGTGGTGGGTGGTCGGTGGTCATTTTCTTGTTAGTTTTTTCTCGTGTGTTTGTTTTATCTTGTCACTCGCAGTGTATCTAAGAAACGTAAAAGTTCAACTTGTTCTGTCCCGCTCATACATACATACACAACCCGCAGGAGAGGCTGAGCTGCCTTGGAACCATTGTTTTTTAATGTGCACAGCAGTATTAAAGTAAGTATACAGTACAGCAACACCCGGCATGTCGTTGCGGTTGTTGTCTGCACATGAAACATGAAACCGCCCTTTCTACCGCGCCCAACGACACCCGGCACACCCAAAGCACTGCCTGTAGTGTATGCTACTCATATTGCTGTACGTACTGCTGCAGTATACGACCATTTCAATCCTTCAGCACGTATTATAGCTGCCTGTGTTGCACGAAAACCTTATCCCTGTAAAATACAATTTACTCCAACGGAACTTCTTAGTACTGCTGTACCGGTAATTCATATGAATAGTGCTTTTAGATGCTACGGGACAGCTCACGGGGACTTTAATTACGCGGGCGAAGTCCGCGCAATACTCATGAAACTCCTGTTCTGGCAGGTTCTGGAGACAGCTCTTTTATGAGAATCCTCGGTAGACATCGATCGACAAATCCAACGACCCCGTCATGAGCTCTGAACGGATCACGCTGGTTAATGGCTCCGACCCACCCTAGTCTTACAGCAGTGCTCATACCTTGGTCGGTGATACGTTATACGTGGCGTGGGCCGGTCAGGCGTCTGGTAAAAAAACATTCGGCCGCTGGTATGTAGAAAACAGACGACAAAAAATCTTGATATATTAACAATCAGCGCAGCTTGCGGTCAACGGGTTCGTTGTGGACAGAAAAATACCCGTCGGTGCGGTTTCACGATTGTTTCGACGGCAAAGGCATTCATACGAGGGACTGCATTATTGGTATAACTTTGTCAAGTATTCGGAGATGGTTGATAGGTGTATGGTAATTACTGGTATGATTGAAATAAGAGCTACACATTGTCAGATGGAAAATGGAATAATAATAATAATAATAATAATAATAATAATAATTTTTAGATGCTACGGGACAGCTCACGGGGACTTTAATTACGCGGGCGAAGTCCGCGCAATACTCATGAAACTCCTGTTCTGGCAGGTTCTGGAGACAGCTCTTTTATGAGAATCCTCGGTAGACATCGATCGACAAATCCAACGACCCCGTCATGAGCTCTGAACGGATCACGCTGGTTAATGGCTCCGACCCACCCTAGTCTTACAGCAGTGCTCATACCTTGGTCGGTGATACGTTATACGTGGCGTGGGCCGGTCAGGCGTCTGGTAAAAAAACATTCGGCCGCTGGTATGTAGAAAACAGACGACAAAAAATCTTGATATATTAACAATCAGCGCAGCTTGCGGTCAACGGGTTCGTTGTGGACAGAAAAATACCCGTCGGTGCGGTTTCACGATTGTTTCGACGGCAAAGGCATTCATACGAGGGACTGCATTATTGGTATAACTTTGTCAAGTATTCGGAGATGGTTGATAGGTGTATGGTAATTACTGGTATGATTGAAATAAGAGCTACACATTGTCAGATGGAAAATGGAATAATAATAATAATAATAATAATAATAATAATAATCCTCCTCTCGTCTTCTTCGTACACGCCGTCGTCCACTGTCGTTGTCATCGCCATGCGTTTATTTTTATTTTTTATTTATTGTTTTGCCCCTCCCGCGTCGGGACCCCCTCCGTTTCCCGTCCACTTCCTTTTTTCTTTCTTTCTTTCTTTCTTTCGTTGTTGTTGTTATTGGTGGTGGTGGTGGTGGTGTGAGTCCAGGCCGTTCTTTTCGGCATGTTCACGATGTGCATGGTGTGCGACCAGTGGGAGACGGTGTCGACGAACCAGACGCACATCGACCGCCTTAAGGGAGAGCACCACTCCCCGTCTCCGGACATCGATATCAAGTGAGAGAGGGCCGCGGCGTAATGATCTCTTTGACTTGACTGCCCCAGCACACCCAATCGACAGTAGTAGTAGCACCGCTGTGTCCCGAAATATAAGAAACGTTTGTTCCGTTGGTATGTATTCCAAACGGTCCTTATGTTTCGAGACAAGCGCGGGTAAATATTTTGTAGGCAAAAAAGATGGCCCTTTTGCACCCATAATAACCGATCTCCTATATACGTACGTAGCACATTTTCTCACCCCAGGTCACCCTTCATGCGACTCGCCCAACACCTCACGGCTCATGGCGCTTCGCGCTTGGTGCTAGCAATGTCTGCTTGGTCGGTGAAACCCGACATGCTCCGTCCCGGCATTGTAGGGATGCGAGGGTCTATGGTCGTACGACTACGGCCATGCATGGAAATGATACACCCCTCCCCCCGCCCCGCCCCGCGATAGATATCCTCGATGCGTCACGAGTGTGGGCGTATATGAAATCCTCCTGCCTCCAAGTCTACGCTCCTCGATGTCAAAATGGATGGGTACGAGTACCGTTGCTGCTGTAGAGAAGAGGCTCTAAGTCGAAACTCCTACGAGTGTCTCACTGAGGTTGCGTGTGCTGCTGTGCTGCTTGTTGTTGTTGTAGAAAAGGATGGTTAAAATCGCTTGACACAAAAAAAAAAACGTAAAGCAACCTAACCTTAACCCGGATCGCTCGGGAAAATTCTCGGAATTTTTCTACAATAGGGAATTTGTATGCACAATCTATATATCAGCCATTTTTGTCGGAGCTGGTCAAAAGTCGTAAAGCATGTTGGCATCGCAGAGGTAAATACCTACCTTTGATGCGTTTCAAGGTCAGAACAGCGTTTGGGCTCGTGCTGAACTGCTCCCCGTAGAACTCCCGCAGCATCGTCTCCACTTCTGATGCCTGCAAAATTTTCAAATATCACGAGAAAAGGAAAACACAACGGGAGCAGCATTCCCACCGAAAAAATGAACAAAATGGGGTTTGACGGTTTTTCCCAGAGAAAAAAACGTTCTGCGTGTACGACATATCAGGTCGTGATCGTGATGATGCATGTTATATGGGGTAACAGCCGATTTTTCCTGATTGAGAATTGCTTTTCGATGAGAATGAGAATCGAAGTGTGTTTTTGTTTATTGTTTTTTGAAGAAAAAGTTATTTCCCTGATCACAGTCAACATTGCCCCAGTAAAGCATACCAGGCACCTGGTAAAATACCTGGTTGTAATTTGTGACAACTGCCGATCATACCAATAAAACAAAACCAGCAGGTTCGTGAATGTTTGCAGCGCTGAATACAAGTAGCCCTGCAGGTACAACTCCTTCGAACGAACACCTCCGACTCCAAGAGACGTGTTTGACTGGCACATATACATCACGAGAAGTAGTAGTAACCTATCCTCAAGCGCAGCGGAGCACAGAGAGCCGAGCACACAGGGCCGAGCACATAAAAACTGACCTCGATTTGTCCGCTATGGTCGCGATCGAAGAGATCGAAGGAAAAACGGGCCAGCGAGTCATAGTCCTGCCAGATGAGATACATTATAGCGGCGAATGAAACGGGTGCCCGTGGAAAGGGTGCAAGCAATCAGCGGTGGGGGTATGGGAGAGGAGGCGGAGGGGGGGGGGCGTACTCAGTTGTGGCTATGCCTAGGCCATTTGACCATTGACATACGTAGTCCCTTTTTGAGAACGGAGCACCGTTCCTAACTCATAGCAGAGACACCCAAAGAGGGGGGGGTGGGGGGGGGGGAGGGGGATAATGACGAAATTAATTTCCCGTGGGAAGGGTACAAGAAATCGTCGGTGGGGAGGACACCCCCGCCCCCTCCCAGCAGTTCGGTTGCGTGAGGTCATCTGGAATTTGAAAGAATGGAAAAAAAAAGGGAGAGGATGACAAAAAAAAAATGACGCGTACTGATGTAGATCATGTAGACATGTCATACGGCTCCCACCCGGCGACAGTTTGATCTAGATCATGCAGATCAGGAAGCTATCTGCCCTGAAAGGTCTTCTGCTTATAGATCATGAAGTGGGATTGGATGATCTGGCCGACGTGTGGAAAATGGTCGATTCCCGTTGGCGGTGCTCACCACGAATGAACGGGGCACAGGACAGGACAAGCAGTACGAGCGTTTATGACTTGGGCCGAAAGCTTGTACGGAGGACCATAATAGTAAATAGGGGGCCTACGGTACAAACAAAAGACCTATACATTTTACCATTTTTAATGACAAAATTTGGTCCTATTTACTGTGGTCCCCCGTAATAGTTGCACGCATTATTAGACCTATCCTAGGCCTATCCCAGGCTGTCGGAGAGAGAGGGGGTAGGGGTTAGCGTTACGGTTAGCATTTAGGGCGAGGGTTTAGAAAGTAGTGTCGATGGTATGTCGAGCCATTCTATCGAAGCTGGGCCAAGGTGTAAACGCGGATGATGGTCACGTACGTACCATGGTGCAGCAGTTCCACGTCGTCAGTACGAACTCTCGGAAATCTATCTCTCCGGAATCGTCCTCGTCGAAGACCCTGGTATTTTCACAGGCAGCAGTTTGAAGAAAACAAGACGTACGTGGAAACACATAGGCGTGCGCGAGCATATGTTACGTACGGATTAGTTCGTGTCCGGAAATGTAAGTACCGATTTGATATTCATATTAGTAAGCGGCAGTGAGCAAAAAATAAGACGTACTTGGAAACAGATAGACGTGCGCGAGTATATGTTACTTACGGGTTAGTTCGTACTCGTACAACTCCTGTCCGTAAATGTAAGTACCGCTTAGATATTCATATTATTACACAAAGCGTCCTTAAATTTGCGGACAAAGTGGTGCACGATACGAGTAGAGACAGGCGCTGTGGAGCATTACTTAAAGTACGAAGTACCACTCTGTACGTACACATATATAAGGAACGCTTATACACTGGTATGAAGACCGAACGGTCCTTACGTTTCGGTCCAGGGTTGGCTTACCGCTATGTCCGGACATTTCAAACTTACGTTTTGATACCCATTCCGAAGACCACAAGCGCTCTTACTTTTCCGAACAGAGTGGTACCTGGACACATACATATCATGGTACTAACATTGAAGGAAGGAATGTGGCGGGGGGTAGGGAAGGGGCTGCAGTGTATGTGCGTCGGGTTCCAACGCTGCCACAGAGTGTCGGAACAATGCCAGCCGATGATGACGATCGCTACACGTAGAGAGAGGCTACAACAACAGAATCCTCGCAAGCAAACGCTGGCGATGTCTTCCGCCCGCACAACGACCAACGTCAAAAACGGAAATCCTACGTATAGCTGCCACTTGCTACTTACAGTTCCGTTCACCACGGCCTAGCTGAGTAGAGAGAGGGGTCGGGGTGTACTCATGTCGTGCACGGCCGTAGTCGTATGACCATAGGCCCTCGCATCCCTACAATGCCGGGACGGAGCACGCTAGGTTTTCACCAACCAGGCAGGCATTGCTTGCACCAAGCGCAAAGCGCCGTGAAATGTTGGGCGAGTCGCATGGAGGGTGAGCTGCATTCAACTAAGAACCGCTTGTGAGGCGGACTTACATATGAACGACGGCCCCCAATGGGGGACGCATGCTACGATCGAGGTGCATTTTTTTAGGGTGGTCACACTTGAGGAGCTCTATACCTTTAGCAAAAGTCACCCAAAAAATGATTTAGGAGGAAAACAAAAGAGCTACACGATGGACGATCCCGTGGACTTGAGTATACAACGAAAAAATTGCAACAAAATAACGAAAGTACGACGATTTTGGGAAAGTTTCAGTCAAAAGTTGCTACCTCTATCGTAGCACGCGTCGAGGGCTCCATTGCGTTTTGGCTGTGAGATCCGAGCGTACCCGTAATGCCGTACATGAATCTTCCTAACATCCGTCGCCATAGGGCCAACTCACCCGAACAGTCGGTAGGCGAACGGCGTGAACTCGAGATCGCAGTGAGTGAGCAGCTCCCGGATGTTAACCTGAAAGGTCACCAAACAGCGCAGCGCAGCAGACACCACAAGGAGCAAGGACACGGTTGGAGCGACAAAACGCCAGAGTGCGTACGATATTTTTTACGGGGGGAACGTGGTGATCAGAACCAATTATGGTGTCTACCCATTAGGGGGGATGTATGATTCTCGGGTCCATCGTGAGCTCTGATTACTCATGGTCCCTCGTAATATGCAACATTACGGAGGAGCATAGTAAATAGGACCGAATATTGACAGTAAAAATAGGTAAATATATACCTGGTAGGTTTTTGTTTGTACAATACCGGGTAGGTCCTATATACTACGTCCTCCCGTAATAGTACCGGGGGACATACTGTCCAGGACACGTGCTCATAGGTAGAAATGCACTATTTTTTTTGTGATGGTGGTCACTTGAGGAGCTCTATTACGCACTATACCTTACCCAAAAGCTGATTTTGGAGAAAAACAAAAGCGCTACGACAGCAGGCGTGCGCAAAATGATACTCCGGCGAAAAAAAAAAAGGATGACATTCCGACGACTTGGGGTTAAAGAGCTTTCAATAGGTCATTCAGAAATAAATTTAGCCCAAAAACGATACAGCAGTATCTATCCCCATCGTAGCACGGGTCACTGTAGTAACCAGCACCAAATACGTATATAGGGGGTAAACATGAAGAGGGGGGCATGGTTTTGGGGTCCATCGCGGGTTCTGCTTACTGTTATAGAACCCGCAACAGTAAGTAGTACAGGTAGAAGGGTGAGACGTTCACTGCCCCAAAGCTGAAGAGGTTCGGTTTTGAACGTTTACTTATAGGACTGCAGTCCCGTTTTGGGGACAAATTACTTAGAATTAGAGTGGTTTGTCCCCAAAACGGGACTGCAGTCCTAAAAGGGTTAGGGAGTACAGTAGATTATCCCACGAGAGATGACCGGACGAGATATTTTGCCGGGTTCAACGTTTGAGTATTGGCGTTGATGTATTACTGTCTACCCCCCTATACGCAGAACCGCAGTCGTTGCAGGCCTTGATTTAATATTCCTCTTCTTGCCATCCGAGAATGTGCAGCTCTTATTTCAATCATACCTGTCATTCACATGTCCCTATCACGATCAATCATCCCTGAATACATGACAAACTTACAACAAAAACAATGCCGTCCCCACAGTGAATGGCTTTACCGATTCCTCACCGACGTTTCAATAATCAAAGCTGAAAGGCGTTGAATTATTGTTGCTCACCCCCCTATTAATTATTCATATTATCTTTGCCATCCGACAATAGCAAGCAGAACCACAGTCCGTCGTATGGGGATAGCTACGTAGCCGGGACGGAGGCCGAGAGATCACCGTGAACGCGCGCATGAAAGGGGAATTGTTGTAATGAATCCTTCCCCCCTCGTATAAATGTGGGGACCGAGATCTGCCCGCGCTTTTCGGCCGCGAAATAAAGTATTAGGGGGGGGGGGCATAGTAAATAGGACCAGATATTGTTAGTAAAAATAGGTAAACATATAGGTTTTTGGGTGTACCGTAGGTCCTATTTACTATGCCCCCCCACCCCCCTCCCCCCCCCCCCCCCCCCCCCCCTCCCCCCCCCCCCCCCCCCCCTATTTACTATGGTTCTCTGTAATAGTACAGTATTCTCACGGTACTGCTGCAGTACTACGCTCCGAACAGTAGTATGAGTCCGTACGTAGCGCCACCAATGTATTCACACCTCAGACAGATCATCGATTTCTACTTGATGGTCTAGATCTTTCAGGGCAGATATATTCCTGATCTGTATGATCTGTATGATCTGTACGATATGTATGATCTGTACGATATGTATGATCTGTACGATATGTATGATATGTATGACCTGTATGACCTGTATGATCTGTATGATATGTATAATCTCTATGATGCGTATGATCTGTATGACCTGTACGATTTGTATGACCTGTATGATCTGTATAATCTGTATAATCTGTATGATCTGTATACTCTGTATACTCTGTATGATCTGTATGATCTGTATGATCGATATGATATTTATGATCTAGCTCATGTTGCCGGGTGAGAGTCGTATAACCTGCATTATGGCCCAGTTATTATGATTGCATTTTTGTTTTTGTCCGCTATTATACCGGCCCCGCCCTGGCATGGTTCAGGGTGCCACTATTACTAGTTATCTATGAATATGACATGCTCTCCCAAGGGTGGTTCTATACTACAGAGTAACCCTTATAGGACTGGAGTCCCGTTTTGGGGACAAATCACTTAGAATTAGAGTGGTTTGTCCCCAAAACAGGACTGCACTTCTAAAAGGGTTAAGATACACAGATTCTGCACAACAATACATAACGGCAGGTTAGGATCTACAGTAGATTATCTACTATTCATATTACGGGGGGCCATAGTAAATAGAAGCAACGGTGAAGACAAAATCCTATATATTTACCTATTTTTACTAATAACACTATTTGGTCCTATTTACTCTATGGTCCCCCAAAAATAGATGACCTACTACTGTTTGTTGCAGATCGTGATCTACTACTGTATCTATCTGTCCGACGCGTGAAAGGTTAAGGTTTCTGGTGTTCGAATGTGTGTGTGTGTGGAGTCCTCCACATACTTGCATCATTCGATCATCTTGCTCCGGTTCTGTATACTACGGATGGATGGACGAATACAAGAAGATGCACGCCGCTACGCACGAAGAAGGTATATACCTGGTATATGCATACGGTTGGACGATTGCACCAGTACAACAAGATCTTGCTCAGGTTTCATCGGTGCAGTCTGAGATGACATATACGTACGATATTTACGATGCCCGAAGGTACTACGCGTAGAAATTTGTGGGCCTGGTATCTCGCTCGAGGGAGGGCGATTGGAAAGACTACAGCAGTAACGCTTGAGTGAGTGTCTTGGAGAGCAGTATGATACGAGTACGTATAATATGAGTAGTACATTTCTCGTGCATCGATCGCTCATACGTACATATCACGTGCTACGAGTGTACTCGTGTACGTATGAGTGAGTGTCTCGGGGTACATACCAATACAGAGTACGTAGTACCTCGGTTGCTATTCCACTTCAACAGTCTTCGTACTCCTGCGCCTTTGTCGAAGACGAAGGTTCGCATGCATACCAACAACAACAGGTCCGGCACCAACCGAATCAGTCGGCTCCACGCGACACGCACACTCACTCACCGTTCGGCCGCCATCCTTATCGATCTTGCCAAACTCCACCCAAAGCTTCTTCAGTTCCTTCTCCTTCAAGTCCACGGAAGCGAACATGTTGCGGTACCCTCGGATGCCGCGTTTGAAGTCGTCCTTCTTGAAAGTCGAGGGCCTGTGCCCCATCAGGCCTGCGGAGACGAGATCGCCGCCACCCCGCCCTCGTCAAATCAACCGTACGCGCCTCTCGCCAGTAACCTTTACGAAGCCTTGGGAGCAATACAAAATTTTACGTGCCCCGCGAGCAACCTCAAGGCGTGGAGTCGTCGCTTGGGACAAACGCAACACGTCGAACGCGTACAGTATCCCCTCCTTCCAGTTTTTTTCTTGCTTTTTGAACGCAGGAGGTCCTGCGTTGCTGCTGCCGCTCTGTCCTTGGTCAACCAACACGACGTACTACGTAGGTACTACGAGCCTCGATGATAGCAACCTCAAACCTGTAGCTATGCTCTCAGGCCGAACGAGCGTACCCACGCGACACGTAACACCACAGTACAGCCAGCCGTGACACACCAACAACAACAACAACAACAACACGGCTCGTGTTTACGTACGGTATGTACGTTTTCCCTCCGCACAGGGAGAAGTGTGCTTCTTGAACCGTAGTTTTAGTTTTATAAACGGCGCGGAGAAGAAGGTCGTCGGTTGTCGATGATCTGCTGTAGGATACATCCAGTACGTGCCAGGTACACCTCAAATACGAGGTACAGTTGTAGAGAAGGAGAGGGGGGTCGATCAACCACTCCACCGACCGACGCCGTCCGATATGGTGCCTCGTATCTCGTGGGCCGCTGCTGCTGTGCTTGTGCAATCAATCGATCAGCCGAGCAAGACACTTCGCCCGCGCGTGCGGTACGCGGACAAACTGTATGAATACGAGAAGACCAAGAGATCTCAATATTTGTTCGAGGAGGAACAAAAATCTACCCGAAAACCGGAAATGACCAACCGAAAAACGTTTCAGATTTTTTTTAGTATAGAGAAATCCCGTGTTTTAAGAATTCGTATCCTACGATCCTGTTGTATTTACGACGCACAAACTCCACCTGGTACGTACTCGTACGTATCGGGGGACGAAATGATGGCTACGAGTATCTGGGATGAGGCGACGGGGGCAGTAGGTCCACTACTTCGAGACCTCTGATTCCACGGCTTGGTTGGCGGTGTCACACAGCTGTACGTAACTGTTGATATCATATACGTACGCGTCGATATGTATGCTGGCGTATGGTTCGGAGGAAAATGTAGGAGTTGTAGGATTTGTAGGAATACAGGGAGTCCCCATATCATGCTACTGAGGGGTGGACAAAGGGTGATAGTGGATCTTTAAAATGGGGGTATTTGTCTTGGTAGTACTGTAGTAATGTTGACCCTCAGATCGAACCCTAACCCTAACCCTAACCCGAACCCTGTGCCAGTGGTCAGTGCTTGCTTGGCCAATCAGAGTGCCTAATTAGCTACCTTAGGAAGATCCACTAACAGTGTCTGTCCACTACTGGAGGCATGCTACTTGTATTTCCTTGACAGTACGTCGTAACGTACTACTCGTACTACGTTACGTATACGTTACGTACGCACATATATACGTCGAGTACTCGTCGTACGTATTGCCACATCTGAAAAGCGCACCCCGTACTGCTTGCGGTGAGTTGTACGTGCATATAAATACGTACGCGTACATGTTTCAGCCGCAGCAATATCTCGCCCTCCTGTCCGTCTTGCACACTCTTTTTTCCCGCTTCCTCACTACGAGTACAGTATAGCTTGAAAGCTCCGTTTTCACCTCCTCCCTTGTCTCAGTCCGCGCCCTCTGCCACCTCCTACCGCAAAAGGGCCACGTCTGCAAAAAAAGAGCCTCATATCGTACATAAATAACCAGTACCAGGTACCTGATACTAGGATTTGTTTTCTCACGCCCGTGTGAGTCTTGAATAATATTAATAGTTAGTTTTGCTTCTTCCGCAAACAATGTCCCAATCTACAATAATTAATTCCAAGTCGTTGGGAATTATTCGAAACGGGAGTGAGAGCAGTGAGTGGTACGTATACATACGAGATAAAAAAAGAGAAAGAAGGGTAAGGAACACCTTCCGTATCTTGTCAAAAATTTACGGTGTATTTTCTTACATTAATTTTAAAACCGACTGCATGGTACGTACAAGGTACTGTACGTAGTTACAGTGAGTATTACTACAACAACAGCTGTAGCAGCACTGCTGCTGCTGCCTGTGACGCGTGCTATACGATAGAGGTGTCACTATTCGGCTGAAACGGTTTCTGAGTGACGGGGCCTTCTTAACCCTTATAGGACTGGAGTCCTGTTTTGGGGACAAATTACTTAGAACTAGAGTGTTTTGTCCCCAAAACGGGACTGCAGTTTTAAAAGGGAATCGGCGGAATTCCATTCTTATGTTGCAATATATTTCGTTGTATACTTCGGCCATGGGATTGTTCAGCGGGTATTCACCGTCGTCGTAGCATTTTTATTTCCCTCCAAAATCAATTTTTGGGTGGGGTATAGAGCTCCTCAAGCGACCACCCTTATAAGGCAAAAACACACGGTGCACCTCTCTACCGTAGCATGCGTCCTGTATGTAAGTAAAATGACAGTTGTTGTACGTATATGATACTGGTATACGATTACGTACGTACGTATGGTCTTATTTCGGGGAATTAATGTTTCTGGGTGATGCAAAAAAAAAAAAGAAAAAAAAAGAAGAAGTGATCAACGGTGAAGCTCATCATGCTGCGCATTTTTCTCGGATGGCAAACGCAGCAAGCACAATTGGTTGTTGATTGCTGTGATAAACAAACGATGTTTTGGTTTTTTATTGGCCGTGCTCTCTCTCCATCATTCCAAGCGCATCTTCTCGTTTCCTACTCGCCACCCCCGCCATGGCCACAAGCGGTTCACCGACCACCCCCATCTCTTCGACCTTATTTTCGACAGGGGTGAGCGTAGATGCCGCTCTCTGCAGCTTGGCTGTGCCTTCAAATCCCAAAGGCACAACTCTCGAGCGTACTGCTGTACGATCTGCTTCTTCGTCTATTGTGCTACCAGATATATTATCCCAAACATGGCGTATCACAGGTGGCCGCCCCCCCCCTCATTGCATAATGAGGGCGCAGAAAAAACTTGTGGAGGCATTAAACAAAGTATGAAACCCTTAAGCATTCGTTGGCGTACCGAGTTGAGAGGTTGCCGACACCTCTCGGGGTTTGCCATGGTATGTGCATTGTTCGATGTCTCCACAATGCTTTTTTTACGCCCACATTGTGCAAAGGGAGGGGTTCCGGCCACCTGTCTGTGTGTATAGACACCCGCGCCAGTGGTCTTGAGCTGCCGAACTAAAATACCTTTAAAGTACTTCCACTACTACTACTACTACTACTACTACTACTACGGTAGCCTTGGTCTGGAAGTACACGGACGTGCATACATACGCGTAGTTATCTGTACATCACTACCCAATTGCAATAAAGAGGTGCTTTACAGCAATAATAGTATTGTTTACAACAACAGCACAAAGTCTTATACCCTGCTGCCGTATCAAAATAATGTACGACTGGCAAAAAGAGATACGACTCTACCCGAAAACAACACATCAACCAAACAACCACGAGCCTCCAAGGAATACCAGGTGGTACGAACGGAAACAAATTTTGCGCAACCCGAACGGTATAATACCGGGTAGAGCATTCCGCAGTTTGAGGGGCTCCGTCAGAAAAAAATACATTTCGTCTGAAAAGTGCTACCCCTTATCAATAATAGTGCTCCGTCTCAAAAGGGATGCGTGGGCAATGGTCAAACGACTAAGGCAAGCAACAAATGAGTGCCCCCCCCCCCCCCCCTCCCTACTATTACTATTATTGTTATCATTAATTTCGCTCTCCAACAATGTATCGTACATGTTCCATTTCGACTTGAATCGAACATCGTTTAATACCGCAGTTGTGATATATTACGGAGGACCATAGTAAATAGGACCTACGGTTCACACAAACACCTATATATTTCCCTATTTTTACCAACAATATTTGGTCCTATATACTATGGTCCTCCGTAGTAGCACGCGTCGATATTTTGTTTCCTATCGCGGCGATGCGATGGCAGTGTCCTCAACGCGAAGCAAAACCGCCTCCGCCCCTGCCCCGACAAGGGTGTCGATCCACGCCTCCTGAGCACAGCTGAGGTCGTCCCCAGGCCCCTTAACCTCGACCCACTTGCAGAACGCCTCCCCCGCTGCCTCCACTCCCGTGCCGCTGTCGTGTTTATTTACGACCGCTGCAGTAGTGGGGCGTGAGGGTTCGGCATCAACGTCTACGGCCGTATCCGGCGCGGTGGCTCCGCCCTTGCCCCCTCCAGCAGGCGAAGAACGGGCGGATTCGGCGGACCCGGTGGGCCCGGTGAGCGCGTTGGGAGCAGCGGGGTTAGCGGCACTAGCGGCGTCTTTGCGCCAAAGAAAGATGAGTCGTACGATGCCGTGTTGCCACGCTCCAGTATGCCTTACAGGACGCACGTAGGTTCCTGGTGGGGAGCAGGGACAAAGCAACAGCAAGTGCAGAGGGAGGGCGGTTCGGGGGGAGGGGGGGGCGGGTTGTACTCTATCGTGCACGAGCCGTAGTCGTAGTCTGGGGGGGCGGGGGGTACTCCATTTGTTGCTTGCCTTGGTCATTTGACCATTGAGCATGCATCCCTTTCGATACGGGGGGGTGGGGCGGGGGTGGTCTGCCTCTGTTGGGGTTCGTCTGGGCGAGGAAAAAAGTCAAGACGCGCGGAAACCGAACGCAGTCAAAACTTGAAGGGTCTTCGCTCGCGCCACCACGTCTCAGCCCGCCATAGACCTCTGATGGTCACGTGTGGGCGAGGATACAATACAAGCCACACGGGAACCGAAAACAAGCGGAACTAAAAGGGGTCTCGTGTCCCCACGCCCCAGCCCGTTCTGCTTCACGGGATACCCAGCATCTCGAGGGTGGAACGCAGAAAGCTCGTCCGGGGCGGGTGGCGTTTTCTGTGAAACTATATAAGAAAGGAGCATATACATGACAATACTACAGCAGTACTACGCGATCAGCCAGATAGCGTTGCGGGCCAGCACAAAAAAATAGGTGTTGCAGTAGAATATCCTGAAAAAAGTGAAAGCAAGAGATGACGACAACCGACGTGAGTAGTGTGCCTGGCCGTTGTGGAAGAAAAAGGGTGGGTTCAGAGAAAATAAAAAAAGGGCTGATCGCGAGGCATACTGGCCAATGGGCTGATTTGCAAAGCCTCTCGGCCAATGGGCTGATCGCGAAGTTTCTTGACCAATTGGCTGATAGCGAAGCCTATTGGCCAATGGCCTGATGGTGAGGCCTCTTGACCAATGGGCTGATTGCAAAGCCTATTGGCCAATGGGCTCACGGCGAAGTCTCTTGGCCAATGGGCTGATAGTGAAAAGTCTTGGCCAATGGCCTGATCGCTAAGCCTCTCGGGCTATTCTTCACCTGCATATGCCGGATAAGGGAAGTGGCCCGATGGCGCAGGCCACCGTTACCCAGCCTTCCACGCCGTCCGTGAAAAGGTTCCAGTTTAGACCTGGACGCGCAGCACAAGTTGAGGTTTGGCGGCGCCAGGCACACGCGACGCGGAATGAGTTTCCCCAAGCATGTACCAGGTGCACGAAAACGCCAAAACACAAGGAGCGGGTTTTTCAAACGCTTCTTGACACCAAGTGAGAATGTCGGGAAACGTATCAAAACGTCTCCATATATACTTCGTATCAAGCCAGCTCGACTGCAAAGTCGGCGATTACCGTGCTACTCGCGAAGTAAATTGCCGAGAGCAGTCGCCAACCTCAAAGACGCAGCGCAGAAGCCAATTGTGCGCGTTGTTCTTCCTCGGCAGCTCGGCACTGCTAGTGGATATCAATCTCTTTCTCCGGGCCCCCGGGGATAGGAGCTTGTCGTACGTAGTCATCCACCTTTGCGCATACGCCACCGTGACAACTACGAGGTGTGCAAAAAACATCGGGACCGAGGAAAAGGCAGTACCTACAGCAGCGCCGCAGACAATTACCTCGCGCGCACGGTATGATACGGCTCTTTCTTAGTAAGCCCCTAGGAAGCCATCGAGTACCCGCGGCACCGGTGGAAAACACGCCAGCGCGTTCGGTGTAATCATTTCCTACCTTGCGCACAACGGTATCGTGTACGTACCATTGGCGTATATACGAAGCAGGCACGAAACCGTCGGGGTAGAAGTAACGGCAGAATGCGGGCACGGGCGAATGTAGCATACGAGGAGGAGGAAGAAGGGGGGGGGGGCAGGGAAGCAGTACCTTTCGCGCACGCTGCCATACAGCCCTAGTCATGTCATATCCGGGCAGTGCTAGCTTACCCGTGCACGCTTCGCCGTAGTGTCTCGACCAACTCCGACGAATCAGCGCGGCCGCCCTCCCCTGCTCCACGCTCGTAAACACGCCTTCCAGCAAATGGCGCCTTCTGCCGGCAAAGCCGACGGTCATCAGGTCCGCGGGCTCACTTTGGTACCTAGACGGAAAAGGGGGGTCAAACGTGGCGCCCTCCTCCTCTTGCTCCTCCTCTTCTTCTCGGAGGGCCGGCGCGTCGGAAGCTCCCGGAAAGCCCGCCCCGAAGCCGCTACCACAAACTGCTGCCGTCCGGCCTTGCTCGTCGCCGCCGACAACAGGGGGAGGTGAGACTTGCCGTACTGTCGCGGGAGCGGAGGAACACCGCTCGTCTTCCCCGCGGCAGCCGCTTGCAACCCCGTCCCCTGTCTCCTGTTGTGGTGGTGCAACTCCCTCGGGATGTTTTGTCGCGCGGGCATCGGAAGGTTTTTGCGAGGTGCCGCTCATCGGTCGGGCGCCTCTCTGGAACAGAGAGGGAGCGACGGCGGAGGCTGCTGCGGCTGCTGCGGGCACGAAGGTCGCGAACAGGGCGTCCCAACAGAGCAGCGCGAAGATCCCCAAGCAAATGCTGGCAGCACAAAGAGTAGAGCGGAGGAATAGCGACCGAGAGAAAGAAAAAAAGGAAGGAGTCAAGAAAAGGCGATCGAGTGCGGTCGGTCGGTTGGTTGCCTGATGTTTTGGTGCGGTTCTTCGCAGGCGGCGTTTTTCACGGTAGAATGTCGATTCGATCCTCGCACCTCGATTTTTATTTTATTTTTACTGCAGCCGACGTTATGAGTGTGAGAGTGCTTCAAATCGGGGAGGCGCGGGGGGGGGGGGGGGGGGGCCCCAACCCTGTCCACCCTGGTCCAAGTTCCGCAAGCATCTTGTCCAGGACCGCATCCTCCAGGCTTGTTCCCGAGGCGATGTTCGCCGGGTCCTTGGAACCTTGCGCTCCCTTTCGACCCACCCCACCCCCCTTCTCGTCGTGGCGCCCCACTTCCTCTTCGCCCCCCCTTTCTATTTGGTCTCGTTTGTGTTCTAGTTCTAGTCCTATTCCTCGTTCTCGTTCGCGCTTTTGTTCTATTCTGTTTTCCTCGTCTTCCTCCTCCTCGTCGATTATTATCGTGTCAACGCCCGTCTCCTTTCCCTGACGCGCACCCAATACCGACCCAGGCGACGAGAAAGCAGAACCGCCGCTGAAAACACCTCTCCGCATTGTCCACGAAGAAGACTCCTCGTCGCGGCGGTCGCCGCTTTTTTTACCGTTACCGATACCGTTAACGATACCAATACCGTTGCCGTTGCCGTTGCCGTTACCGCTCTCGCTGCCACCACCACCGCCGCCGCCGCCGCCGCCGCTACCGCCGGCACGACGCCAAGACAAATCAAATCGAATCACGCGCAGACATGCTTTATTGAGCCGCGGAGGCGGGCGCTTGCGCCACCGGAGCGGCGGAACCGCGAGCCGAACCGCCCGTCGGAGCAACGGTAGCGATTCACCCAGAGGAAAAACAGCCGCTGCAGCAGCAGCCGCCGCCGACGCAGCCGCTCCCACCGCCACTGCCGCTTCCGGGGCTACAAGCGTCAACACTCCGTCCGACCCCTTGCGACCCTTGGTTTTCGTGCCGGAGGGTGGCCGAGCGGCGCCGGCGAGGGCAAGGGCGCCCGCTTCGCCCTGCGCAGGAGCGGGCGACGCCTCCGCCAACGCTTTCTCGCACGCTCGCAACGCCTCCGTGAAGCGCTTCTTGTGGCAAAGGTCTGTCACGAGGCGCAGCCAGTAGCGTGGGCGGTGCACGCTCATTCTTTGCGAAGGCGCCTACTCGGGGGGGGGGGGGGGGGGGGGGGGGGGGGGGGGGAGGGGGGGGGGGGGGGGGGGGGAAGGAGGGAGTTAGGGAAGGAGGGAGGCGCATGCGCGCGAGAGGGCGGCGGTGGCGGCAGCCTTAGCGGGGCGATCGTCGTTTGGGCGCGGGAGGGAGCCCAAAATGTGTCAGGATAATCTGGTGTAGCACGCTGCGGGGCTCGAGATTCGCCCCCAACATGCGAACACCAGCGACGACGACCAAGAGCGGGCGGGCGTGGGCGCTTCATCCAGCACCGTGAGCATCCCGCCAACCGGGTGCATGATCTCCAGAACGCACCTCGTTTACTGCCGCTCCGCGTGTCGTTTGGAGCATCTACCGACCGCAAAAGGCGGTAACCTGCTGATTACTGCAAAACGTAAGTTACTCTAATTCCAAGTAATTTTGTCGCGAGCGCCGAAACGGAGGTGAAGTTAGGAAGGATTTAACGCAGACGTGACGGAATCGGCGCCCATCGGAAGCAGCAACCAAACCGACAGCACCACCGAGCGATAGCCGAAATAACACTGAGCCGCGTCCCCCGGCCACCCCAGCCCCTGCGACACACCACCGCAACGAACACAACACCCCTATTACCTGTAGGAGGATCTCCAAATAGTGGAAGGCGTTGTCGTAGTCCTTGTCCCTCTCCATCAGCCCCACCCCTCGCATCACCACGCGCGCCGACAGCTCGCAGATGTCGCAGGAGCGCGGTGGTGGTGGAGAAGGCGGCGGATGTTCAACAACGGCGGCGGTTACGCCCTGACAGTCGCCCACCGCTCCCGCGCCACCGCTGCTGCCGCCGCCGCCGCCGCGTTTATCTCGACGTAGCCGTTGAAGGTGGAGGCGACAAAGGGGGCAGCCCGAGGGGAGGAGAGCTGTACTCGCCTCGTGAAGCGAGCCGTAGGCTAGCCTGCAAACAGGGCGACGGCGAGAGGGGTGTGCACGGCGAGGGGGGTGGCGGGGAAAGGAGTTTGAGCGGGTCGGGAACGTTTTGGGCTGTGCGGTTCGATGCGGAGAATGGTCTGCGTGAGTATCAGTAAAGAGTGCGAGAAGAAGTACAGAGTGTGAACAGAAGTGCAGCAGTGGCTGGCTGCTTGCTGTGGGGCGTGGGAGCTTGTTGCCGCTGGCGATTTGAAGTCGGCGGCGGCGACGTAGCCTTGGTGGTGTGTCGCGCTTGTGCGGAAAGGGTACCTCGCTGCACCGCTGCGTGGCTGTGCACGGTCAGTGGCTGGCATCGGCCGGCCCTCACGACACTACCCGACCGAATAATAAACTGTACACAAGTCACACAGTAGGCCCCACCACACGAGCGAGCAGTTGGTGGACGCGATTTTTTTTCCATGCGAGGCAGCCGTGAGAGAAATCGCCGAACCGGCTAACTTTAGATATTTATACTTACTCGCGTGTAACACTCTTTGCGCGTTCGACCGGGAAATATGTATGATACGGGTCAGGGGGAGAGGGGAGAACGAGGTTCCCGAGCCAAGGTAAGAGATGGGCTAAAATAGAACGTTGGTTGCTTCGTCCGTTCGTATGTGGTTTGTGGCAATCGAAAGGGGGAGATTTCTATATGACCATAACGATACCTGTACGTGCCTGTGCAAAGTCGACATACTCGTAGCACGGTTGCCTGGCTCAGTTATGAATAATGCGCTCGCTGTTAAAAACCGTGTACTGCAGCGCCAGCGAATGGCAATGTCCTTCTTTTCCCTAGGTGTTAATTTTTTCAAGGTTGGATGGTCGTATAGTCCAAAGTACGAGCGTACATACTAAGGTACGCTCCTGATGCTGTTGTCGCTGTGACGCGTACAGAAGTACAACGGTGCATAATGACAAACCACTACTTTATGCTCCTGTTTTACTACAGTAGAGGGTATTCTATGTGTGACGAGTACGTCGATTCCTCTAGACCACTTTCACAAAAAAAAATCTCCCCCCGCCCCCCACGCCGGCGGCCGAGTATCTCACCCGGCATCTCCTGCGCTCGCTGCAAACTCCATGACATCTGCCAGGGTCACCAGCCGGTAGTACTCCGCGAAAGCTTCCACAGAGCTCAAAATCCGGGGCGCAGCGGGGTGTCGACATCGCACCACCTCTACCGCTCCCTTGATGTCGTCTCCCACGCCGCCCCCACCGCCACCACTGCCACCGCTGCCACCACCGCCCCCGCGATCGCCAACACCGTCACTGCTGCCGCCACCGCCGCCGACGCCGCAGCCGCCGCCACCACATCCACCGGCACTGCCGAACAAGACGTGAACAAGGTCCTCCCGAAGGACCAACGGCACATCGTGCGGTCCGTGTCGCGCCGCGGCGAAAAACGCTACGTGTACGCGGTGGATCGCTTCCCGCGCGTCGTCCGCCAAGCGGATGATGCAAACCCCGTCACGGCCGTCACCGCCGCCGCCGCCGCCGCCGCTACCACCCCCGCTGCCACCGCCACTGCTGCCGCGCCCTGTCCGATCCACCCACGCCCCCCCTGGGGCGACTATATCCACCATCTGTCGCACTGCTCGAGCCAGCCTAGCTTTCTTCTTGGCCAAGTCTGTGGGGCGGATCAGCCACTGCTCGAAAGCTTGACATGTTTCATCCTTGCTGTCAACGGTGGCGCGCTCGCTACCGCCGCCGCTACGGCCGCCACCGCCGCCACCGCCGCCGCTGCCGCCGCTACCGCTCCGGCCTCGCACCGGGTCGGTATTTCTACTACTCCGGGCAAAAACGCTTTCACCCGAAGCACCATTGGTACCGCCACCGCCACCGCCGCCAATGCGAGACTCGCGTGCGACAGTCGGCGGGATGCCGAGAGCCTTCGTCAGAGAGCGAGTTTCGACCGCCGTCAGTACCTCTCGCGGCGCCAAGGCAGCCAGGGGGTCCGAAATACCTTCTCCACCGCCACCCCTACCACCGCTGCCGCTGCCGCTGCTGCTGTTCGCGCCCCGGCCCCCCCCCCCCGCGCCGCCGCCGCCGCCGGCTCGTCCAAAACACAAGCTACCTTCGCCTCCGCCGCCACCGCCACCACCGCTGCTGCCGCCAGATTTTACGTGTCCATGCGCCGAGGCCAGCAGAGAGATGGCCAGTCCGGCATCCAGCAACGCAACGGCCGCGTCGAAGTCAGCACTCGACTTCCGAAGACGATCGGAGTAGTCAGCTTCGTCGACAGCCGCAGCGAGAGCGGGATTGTCCGGGTGGAGACGACACCCCGGGCCCTGCCCCCGACGGCGTGGAGTGGGCCACCGCGAAACGCGCTGCCAGGTCGACCCTGCGTGGTAGAAGCGGAGGGCAAGAGCAACGGGGCCGCAGTCTCCTGCCGGGTCATCCCCCGTTTCTTCCTCCGTTTCTACCACTTGCGGGGTAAGAGATCTTAGTGTCATAAAGGCGGCGGCCGGGCCACCGTCCTGGCGCTCCAGGGCGACCTCGAGAAGAGATTTGGCGGGAGCGGCCCCTTCCGTGAAGGCTGCTACCGCTGCGGCGGTCGATAACGCCTCCGACAGGGGAAACCCTACGAGGGCAGAAGGTGCTGGGGTGCGGGCGGAATTAAGGCAGGAGGAGGAGAGCCAGGATATCATCACCTCGAAATTCTTGAATTGGTGGACACGTCGGCGTCTTTTGCCGGCGGCAGTGGCGGCTGCGGCAGCTGTGGCAGCGGCGGCGGTGCGACGGCTTGCGTCTCTTTCGGCGCCCTCGGCGGAACCGAGACATTCCCGCTCAGCGGCTGCGCAGTCCTCCTCGTCGGTGCTCCGAGGCTGGCCTAGGTCTCGCTTTTTCGCTTGAATATCCCACCCGCCGCTGCTCTCGTCGGCAGCCTCCCTTGCGGCGGGATCAAGGGCTAAGCTCGACGATGTAAATGCCTGCGCTCCGCCGAAGACCTGGCTGTGCGAAGCCCACCCCCAGCTAACGCCGGTGCTGCCCATGCCTGCGGCGGAAACATAGAAAAAAAAACGACGGCAGCAGCAGCGCGGCGTGTCGGACTCCCCTTGAATAAAAAATATGGGTTACGCGTCGAGTCAAAGCGAGCGGTCGAACACGAACATTCCAGTCGGCGAACCTCCTCACCCCACAAACACGTTGCCTCGATCGATCGCTACTACTAATGAATGAGGAAGTAAGTCCTGGTAGCCTCGGGACAAAGCGACAGACGTGCCGCTATCTCATAAGCCATGCCGGGAAGCACTACGTCTGGTGGGCCACGGCCACTTCGTGGGCAGCAGACAGGGCGGTTCGAGTAGTTCATCGGCTTGTTATGTCAGTCCGGGCTACAACTCCTGAAGACAAATAAAAAGCCCAATCAAACTCACCAACGTAACGATGCTGATAAAATATCCGTGGTCAAATGTCTTCATAGCGTTTTAGTCTACTGTTTTCTGTCGTCTGTTTCATTCAATTCGTTCGGTTTGCTCTTGTTCGGTATTTTCGTATTCAGTACGTCTGGCATCACATTTGCTGACCTTGTTTTTATTCGCGATGGATGTTCTCTGTTTCGTACTACTGTGTGTCCACGGTAACTAGATTATACCTGATATCTCTCTAGGAAGAAGAATCAGCACGGACCCATGCTTGCTGTCGTTGAGGGGCAACAACGGTACCAATAACTAACGGTTTGTTGTAATTTGAAGACAGCAGTACCAACACCCACGACAACAAACATAAAGCCTTCTACAGCACCCAGGGACAGCGCGTCGTTGACGCCGATATGCGATGCTATGCCAACCCGAACCAACCCACGAGCACTTACCAGGCGTCCTTGCGTCTTGAAACAAGGGCGAGTAATTCAGAGAGTAGGACCGCCTCGCCCACGCGGTGGGGTCGACTGGCCCGCCACCGCTGCCGCTGCCTTCCTGCAGGCAGCGAACAATTTCCCAGCGCCGCGCTTTGCGAGGGTCAACCAGTTTACCCCAAGTGGGTGCCGGCGGCGAAGCGGCGGCCTGCGGCTTGTCGATTGGACCGTAGTCTATCCTCTCAGGCTTCGGCGCTGCCAGACACGGTGGCCGAACAAGGTCAAGGTTGAGAAAGGTAAGGTATGGGAAGGAAACACGAAATTACGACAGCTCGGCCGGGAAAACAAACATATCATAGACCGCAACAGGAAGCTAAGATGAACGAAATCACAACATCATCGACTAGGGGAAGATGGTCAAAAACCGCAGCAGCGAGATCCAGAAGGGTAACGAACGCCGAAAAAGCCACAGCTTGGTCAAGAAACGTGGGACAAACAAAATCACAACTAGATTGTCCAGAAAACTACATGAGACAAACACAATCGCAATAACAGCAATAGGTGAGTAGGTGATCAGCCCCCTCCCGGTAAAATCAGTGATGGTATGGCGGTTTGGCGGATTGGAGCAGTGAGAAAGAGAGCGCATTTATCGAGGCCGCCGAAACGCGACTGGTGGCCATTTTCTGATCGTTATTTGAGCGGTACAGCCAATGATCTTCAACACGTGTAAATTATCTATGGCGGCGTAATGTCTGACACATAGAGCAGCTACAAGCTGGCTTTCCGAACATTTTGAACGGCGGAGAGGATCTTGGAGGGAGGTTTTGGTCCGTTCGCAAAAACAACAGCAGTGGTCGGCCGACGCTCACCGGGTACGTTTGCAGCAGCCGCGCTGTAGACGGTGCTACCAATTTATACGATGCCCGCCCACCTTCCCCCCAAAAAAAAACACAATATACTACGATTCGTTCCAAACATACAAGAAAAACAATTGTATGCCCGCAATCCTTCACATGCTTCGACTACCACTCTTAGTAAGTTAGGCGAGGACAAGTGCGCAACACGAGGCCATTTATAGTATTTGACGATAAAAACCGCAACAACGCCATCCCGCCTTGCAGTATCGCTCTCACGCGCGCTGTGAGCAAACGAGCGAGCGAGCGCACCTGTATTTTGTAGCTCATTGGCTTCGCCCGGCCTTTTACGATTCCCTCCCCCCCCCGAACTCCCGACGGCGTCCCCCCTCCGCCCGCTGCCTGTGGTTTTTCCCGCGGACTCCTTCGGCGCTTGTGGGGTGCTAGGCGCTCCGACGCCGAAGTAGTCGAAGATTTTGAGTTTCTTGGCCGACGGGCAACTGCCACCACCACCATCACCACCACCACCAGTGGCGGTGGCGGCGGTGCTCGGGGTGCTTCCGTTGGCAGGGGATTTTTGCCGCCCATTGCCCCGGCGCTTGCGGGGAGTCTCCGTGCCTGATGACATTCTATCGTACCAATCCCACGCGGGCGGGGTGGAGAGAAGAGGCGAACAAGGGATCGGGCAAGGCGGGTTTTCGTGGTTAGTCGAAACAGCAAAAGCCGCAGCAGCAGAAGCAGAGCCGGCTTCTTTTTTGTATCCCCCACGAAGACTGCCTTCCTGCATCGTGCGCAACAACACCACGTGCTCCCGCGAACTATGAATGGACAGATGGCCAGCAGGTTCAGATGACGTATGTGTGGTACCGAGATTGTTTGTTTGTGCTGCTCTCGAGGAGCAGTAATTTTGGCGTACTTGGTGCTATTTCAGCATGAGCACCGTAAATACGCAAGATAGCACACCATTTCATTATGACAAAGTCCACCACCAGGCGTGCTTTAGTGGAGAGGTGCGGGGTATCTAAACCCTTGTTCATACAGCATCATGAATGGAAGCCCCACAAGAAATATAGGGGGGAGGGTGGTAACAAAGGGGTGTGACACAAGGGGGGGTGATAACAAGAGGGGGTGTTGTATGAAATCTTGCTACGTAAGGACTGCGTCTAGACCCCGACCAGGAACCGGTAGTTTACCGGTACTCGTCGCCTGGGCAGGGGAGGTGAAAACGTCATGACCTTCCAACACCAACAAGAAAGAAGGGGGGCCCGTCCGCCCGTTGTGCCTGCTTGCGATTGCAAAGGCTGGAGATTGGGGTTGGTGAGCACACACCCACACACGCACGGAGATCGAATACGTAATCACTCTCAATATTCCGGGTAGACTTCGTACCTGGTACGATTGTAAGTGACCCCTTTGGGCCCCGAGATAGCGACCAAAACAATGATAACTTTAGTACGAGCAGCGTGAGGGCTCAGAAGTGCGGGTAGGATCGTGTTGCGCCCGTGCCGTACGAGTCCTTGCATTGTACCTCGAACACCAATTTGTATCCTCCTCCAATCACCAATCACGCAGTGGCCATCGCTGTACGCTGTACTCGTCACTTTGTCTCGTCAATTATCAACCCCACTGAAGTTCCAAAGGTATACGGCGCTATTCATACGACTTACGGTACAAGTATGTCTCTAGGCTGTATGTAGGCACGGTATTTACACGAACTATGTACCCGTTGAACACGTGAAACTGCTTTTGCCTGTTTCCATATCCCGTTGTCCCGCGGGTATCTTTTTTTTTTTTTTTTTTCAATCTTCATCCTGAAAGCAGTGTGGGGATTGATTTCGCGCAATTTCGCGCCAAACTCGCGCCAATTACGAAATGTTCGTAGAGCTAGCTGTCTACGTCTACGTACGATATCACAGACAAATATTGCTGTCTTGTTGACGGTATAAATTGGCCTTGGAGAGGGCTAAGCACCCCCGACAAAAGCAAGCAATGGCAGCAGGAGCAGCAGCAGCGATAGTAGCACAAACGGTCACCAGACAGCCCTTTGGCGGAGGTAACTTCGTACGGGGCACCATCAGCCATATCCGACTTCGTACGCCGAGATCGCTGATGCTGCTGTCACCAGTATTCAAATTGTACCAAAAAAGTACAACCTGGAGCAACAATCAACATCTCAATCTCACACATAACGTGTGAGCCTGATGGCCTTCAGCCCGCAATACCTCACATCCCCATAGTACGAACGTTCTACTCTCGGCATCGTGTATTCAAAATACGATACAAGCACGCACCTTGCGAGGTTCCGTGCCCAAAGTGGGCGGAAGCTTTTCACTCATGATACCCCCAATACGGGAGTTCCAAGTTATGAAATGTCTAGTCATAGCGGGGACAGCGCGACTGCGCCCCACACAAAAAGTCCGATCCACAGCAGTCCAACCTGTCCAGCGCACAGGGGGTGCGGTGTACTCGTGCTTGTACTCTGTGTGCTGTGTCCTGTGCTCTGTACTGGTGTGCTGTGCACTGCATGCTATTCCCGTCCGTCAGCCTGTGGACCACCGAAGCGATCTTGGTGAGATAGTCGTGCCGTCAGTCGCTGCGCCTTCTTGCTTTCAGATATGCCTTCTGTCGAGACTAACCTAGCCTTGTTTCGTGGTGCGTGCACTGGAGACATGTATACGGTGACAGACGCCCTGCTGGCTGGAGCGGACGTGAATGCCTCATCCCCAGAACTACCTTTCGCGCCCATCATGGCCGCCGCTCGTTGGAGTGACCATGGCATGCTCCGCCTTTTAATCGATCGAGGGGCAGATCCCGATAGGCCTGCCGCTCTCGGGCTGTCAAGCGTCCGTTCGCGCTTGGAGCGTAGTATGAGGCCCGGAGAACGGGCTCTTCATATAGGTGCGAAGTGCGGCAACGTCGAAACCATTCGCTTGCTGCTGGAACGGGCCCGCGCTGACCCCAATGCCACTGATAAGAAAGGTCGCACCCCGCTCTTGGCGGCTTGCGAGTACGAGCACAACAGCGTTGATTTGGTGCGGTTGCTGCTAGATGCGGGCGCCGACCCGACCTTGGCAGATGAGGACGGGGAAACCCCTCTGCACATGGCCGCCCGATACAATCTCTGCGACCTGTGCGGTATTCTGTACAACGGAGCACCCGCCACGTTGAACAGCTACACCGTTGAACACCACACGCCGCTCTTCCTGGCGTGCGCCAAAGGCCACGATGGCATGGCATCCCGGCTGCTGTCGCTCGGAGCGGTGCATTGGATGCCTCAGGACCAAATGCACATCCTCTCATCACCGCTCGTGGCGGCCACGGTTGGAGGCTTCGTGGGCGTGGTGCGGGTTCTGGTCAACAAAGGGATGCAGGCGGTCGGGGGCAGGAGGAATTTCCCCATGACGCTGTACGGTGCCATAAATTGCAGCCAGGCGATAATCCTCAAGCTGCTGCTTGAGGTGGACGGAGAAGAGGGGCGATCGCAGTGGGCCAACACCGGAACCGATGGCAGACAGCTGGTTCACCACGCCGCTGCCTTCTGCTGTCCCGCCGTGGTGAGCGTTCTCCTGGCGGCGGGGGCGGACGAGGCGGTACGCGACTCGGAAGGGCGTATCCCTCGAGACGACATCGGGGGGGAACTCGATGGCGGGGTTCAGATGGATCCGAACAAGGAAGTCGCCATTCGCCGGATGCTAGAGCAAGGCCCAGCGTACCGAGCTCGGTCGTGGGCGTGGCCCGCTGCAGAGGTGCGCGGTGATGGTTGCGGTGATGCTGGCGCTGCCGTCTCGTCCCCGCCAGCAGCGCCAAAGTTCCCCGTGAGTTTGAAAATCATCCGGCCGAAGGACGCTGGTAACTTCTTCGTGACTCTCGTCGGCAGGTGAGCGCGTTGTTTCTCGCATGTTTTGCAAAAGAGTTGGCTTTTTTCGAGCATGCCGAGTCGTGCACGATGCTCGGATTGTTTTATGTGTTTTGGCGGTCGTCCTGCTAGTGTTTGTAATCGCACTCTTATCATCCGGCGTGGTGGCAGATTAGAGGTACCCGTACTGCTGCTACAGTTTTTAGTCGAACGATACGACTCGTACTCACAGACAACCGGTCACCGCTTAGCAGTATCTCTCGTGTATCAGCTATTTTCGAATGCTCGTACATATTTATATGTCTTGTCGAGTACAATTCGCACGAGTTGTTATAGTGTTTTCGGAACTCGTACGTACCCGTAAAGGGCGTTGAATTCACGCAGGGGTGCGGTCGTTTTCAGGCGCTACAGTAGATTTTTCCTGAACGGGAAGGTTGACAACACCGAACAGGGTGTTTCGGAAAACATCTGGTTGGCGAGAGCCTCCCAAAAATAGAATTTTCGATTTTAGCACCATTACCGTTGTCGAGAACACGAGCGCTGAGATCGCACCCCTGTGCGAACTCAAGTATCGGTCGCGGTACTTGTGTATCTTACGGTGGCGGAGTACGAACCGCACAGTTTACTCGTAGTAGTGGACATTTTTACTCATATATATCGTCTACAGCTCGTATGATGTAATAGCGATACTCCTATCTGTGTATGCATAAAAAGGAAACGGATATTGTCGTTGTCGTATCATAGAGAGAGAGTGGAGGAAGATAACATGCTCCGAGTAAAACTTTCCGTATTCAATTTTTCGAATAAATTGGACTGACGTCATCATCCACGGCAACTTTTCCAAGTTTTTATTTTTTCAGAAAAGTGACGTCACGATTCCGGATGACGACAAATCTCGACCAAGGATTTTCTATCATTCAAAATTTACACCCAAAAAAATTGACCAATCAGAAAACTGCGGGCACGAAATCCCTTTCTCTCTGTCGGAGGCATCTTACTTGGGTTACTGAGGCCTCGCGGGTGCGCCGTCATTGGGCGTTTCGGCCCCAGATTTCGCCGTGGGTTGGGGGGGGGGGGTAGGGTACACACAGGGGGGGACCCGCCGTCTCGCGCCGCGCCGGCACGGTTTTTTCGCGGCGCAGGCGTGGAAGACCGAAGTACGGGTGCGGGGTAATTCCGCGGTTCCTTGAACATAGAGGGGTTGGGGTGTCCTCCCGCCACTAGGGAGAGCCCGGCCTCGCATTGTCAGCGCGGGCAAGCACGTCGCCACCGCGGGGTTCGGCAGGCGTTGGGAGAGAGAGGGGCAGAAGGAGGGGGGGAGGGGCGTTCGCGTCTCGCCGTGACGTGGTCGTCGAGAGAGGAGAGACGAAGGAGGGTGGTTAGCGAGGCTGCTGTTTGGATGAGCCCACATACTCTGTCTATGAATACAAGGATCGTTTTGGTATGAATATTAATGATCCATCGGTGTTGATAATTACGGACATAGCGGCATGTTTTTCGTTTCTTGCAAGATCGATTTCGCAGCTCGACAGTCGTAGTATCGAGTCGGGTTAAAGAGCGTCGCTGGGCTAGGCGGCCCCCGAGCACAGCGCGTAAGGGGGCTCCCTGGGACAGAGAGAGAGGCGCTTGGCCCCGACCTAATCGGAAACACGGCGGGCGCGGGAGGGGCGTGACGGGTACCCGAGAGCCACAGCAGAATCTCTGTTAAAATGTGTTGTTTCATGGTACGATCGGATTTTTGCGTTATGGCGGTTTTATCAGGGGATAGGGGATATTTTTTGTTGTTTCTCATTTTGTTTCAAATACGTTTAGCAAAAGTTTATTTGTTTTTCTGGTATCATTTTGTTTTTCGTTTTCTGCTTTTCATTTTTTGTTTTTACGATCGACGGCCGCTCGCTTACGACCGTCGGTCGGTCGGTCGATCGTCGCTCTTGCACGAAGTATCATAGAAGCTCTGTGCGACTTCGGCTCTACAGCGAGACCAATAACCGTACCCCTCCCGTGCCCTCTGCTTCCGTTCCAGATATTGCGAGAAGCATTAAACTTATCAACATGGGGTGGCGGGCGAGAAAGTTCTTGATCGATGTCGAGGGCACGCTGCTGCCCTACTGCTGCTGCTGCTGTTCTGGCTCAGAATGGAGGGGTGGATGTTTCCCCTTTGCCAAGAGGAAGTAGCATATAAAATTATGATGGTTTTGTGAAAGGCCGCCATGTTCTGAGTGCGTGGATGGATGTAAATGGCCGGTGTCGCCTGTGGGAGTTATTATTGTGAGGCGGCAGCATGGCATCGCACCGACTTGCTGCTGCAGGGCGGGGTTGGAACGTCGGTATCGAGTCCGGAATTTGATGTTTGGAATAAACTGCCCAGTGGGGTGTTATCGTTCAAGGGCGTGTTTAGTCAGATAGGTAGGCTTGTGGGTATGGTAGTGGGTCAATACCAAGACTGCCACGATCACAAGATATCATCTTGGCACAAAACTCTTAGTAAGAGGGTATCCTCAGCGATTTAAACCTGTTGAATAATTGTTAATTCTATATGGATGTTCCGTACAGTTTTTTTCAGCTGTGGCATGGTTTTTGGGTGGACGCAGATAGTGTGCTTGGGGAAGGGCATGTCGGGCATAGTATGATACGCGCTACCCGGCACAGTTCTTGGTTTGGTTTTATACCTGATACGTAGTATCCAACAGTAATATCATCGACGGGTATAGCGGAGTGGGACAAAAGGTACGATGCACCCGTTTTTTCACCGGGGTGACTACTCGCCAGGTACCCGGGTGAACGTCTGGTTACACTTGAAGTGCATGCCTCGCGAACTGCTAATTACACCTTTGTACTGTCGTCGTTGCATGGTCGAGTTCCAAGCACTCGTGGGGTTGGCGCTTGCACTGCTGTGCGTCAGTGTCGACACCTGTGTCAAGTTGTGTGCGCTCTTGCTCCGACGTTGTGCGTCTCTGCTTAAGGGGGGTTTCTGGTGCGATACTCGTGCCGTCGTCAATATTTTACCGATCGAGTCGTCTTTTTACAGCGCTATCCATTCGCAGCTCAGGATGGACCCTCGTTTATTTGTTTTAGGAATGCCCTTTTTCGTGTTATCTCAGACCCGGGGTCTCAAAGCATCCCCGCCCACTTCTCTCCGCTACGGCACGCGCGCCTTGGATTTTATCGCGCGAACGGGCTAGCGCTTTCTTGCGTTGCTCGTCGACTCACGTCGAGTTTTGCTTACTCACGTTATATAACAACGTGGCGTATGCAGTTCCGCTCGATACTGCCCAAATAAAGAAAACAGGCTGCCCGGACGTACAGGAGTGCATACGAGTACTTTCATACCTGGTATACCACTGCTGTACCTGTCGATGATACCTGAAGATGGTGTTCTCACATCATTGCCACGCCAAGGTATTTGACACCTCTTCTAGAAGAGAGATAAAACAGCCGATTTTCCTAATTGAGAATTGCCTTTCCGACAGATTCCGATGATAATGAAAATCGAAAATATTGGTTTTTGAATTGTAAGAGATGTACTGCCCTCACAGTCATGTTTTTCACAGTAAACTATTGTCAGTTGTGACACGTCGATGACAAAAAAAAATGAAATGGGCATCGGCAGTCTCAAGATATCGAAGATCCCAGCAAATCTGGATTTATTTATGGGCGAGGTACCTCGCTCATATATGCAAATTTCCTTAAATCCTCGATTTTTCGAGCCTGTCAAGGTTGATTTCAATTTTTTTTTCGTGGATCGATACCTACCATCGAGGGACATATGTTTAAGGTCAAATTTTGACCGTGAGCGAAATACAACTCTTAAACAATAACAAAGTACTACTGTAAAATCGATTTTTATTCTCATCGGAAAGGCAATTCTCAGTTAGGAAAACCGGCTGTTCTAACAGATTATAATAAGGATAAATCACAACTTCCATGATTATCCGATAGTACTCGTAGAGGAAATAAGAAATTTGAAAAAGGCAGGGAAGCATGACAATACGAGCGAATACACAAGAAGGTACGCAAGTAAGTGTGAAAACACAAGCGGGTACACAGATTTTCATTCGCAGGTAGGTACTCGTAGACGCGGGAAGTCGCGACCCACAAAGCAAGCCGAAAACCAGGACCAAAACACGAAAAAACGAAGAAAAAAAAGACAGCACAGCAGCAGTCCATCAACAGGGAGAGCTATGATACGTACAATACGTACGAGCTATCTGTAAAGCACGCGCGTTCAAGATGAGCAAAAACAAAAATGAGCGAAAGAGCTACGCACTGCTGTAGAGTACCCTCAACATCATTTAGCCATTTCTTCACCACATGCATATTTGTACGAGTATGTGTATGTACAAGGAGGTAGGGGTTGGGAGTTGGGAACGCGTTGAGGAATGGGATTTCAAAAATACTTGGTGTGGTGTTGAATCAAAGGCCACGTACATATCACAGTCATTCCTGCCAGAACAAAATTCAAAATTCAAAATTCAAATTCAAAAACTAAATTATGGGAGTTCGAAGTTGATGAGATGCATGCTCATGGCGGGGATCAGCTGGAGAACATTTGAGCGGAGCGCGAGCATGGGCACTGGTGCAATCGGTAGGGGATTTTTCTTGATTACGACGCGTTTTTATTGGTCAATACGCTAAAATACGAGTGTTTTACCGAGCGAGTTTAAAAACGACTTTTGATTACGACGATGCTCATTGGCCAAAAGGCCAAAACCACCCCGAGATTCGACCCGCGCTCACGGGACTGTCATGTTTCTGTACATACGAGAGCCGTCCTCGGTGCCAACATCATCATCTTCAGCAGCAGCAGCACAGCACCACTACCACAGCACCAGCATCACAGCAGCAGAGAGACCAGCAGCAACTACAGACCAGGCAGTCAGAGCTCTCCGTGTCAGGCGCACGACGCTGAGGAGGGAGAGCAACGCCAAGAGAAGTACCAACAACATCAACCAGCAGCAAGCAGCACAGACAGGGAACGCAGCAGACTTCGAAGGGGAAAGCCCGTGCTAGAGGCCGAACATAAGCACCAGTGCCAGTAGCAGCAGCAGCAGCAGCACCAACACCACCACCACCACCACCACCACCACCACCACCACCAACAGCACCAATAGAGCCAGCAGGCAGCAGGAATAGCAGCAGGAGAAAGCAGCCGAACAAGCAGCCCGAGCACTCCGACGAGGTCAAGCTCAGAGTCTACGGGCGCAACGACTTAAAGCCGCCCATGCTGTTGTTGCTGCCGGTGCCCTTCGTAAGAGTGACCAACCGGGTGGAAGGGAAGAAGGTCCCGTATACGCGGAGTGGGAGACAGTCGATTCCAGGAGGGAAAACATAGCGACCATCAACGTACTGCTGTTGTAGCCGCCCAGTATGGCACCTCCTCTTCTTGCACTTGGAGACGGGGCTCACAAAGGAGACGTTCCCTATGGTTCTTCATGGTCTACCCGTGGACTCCAACACAACCAAGGTGAGCGTAGCTAACCATGAGTGGCATGACAAAGAACACGAGTACATACTCGTACCTGTGTCTTTTTTTTCTGGTAGGAAACTACATAGGTGAACGGTCGCGGCGGTGTTGTTATATAAACACTGATTTTGTGGTTTTTGTGCAGGGATACCTGCACTCTTTGACCTTTGGTGCCTTTGCACCAACTTGCACGGCGACCGCCTTTCTGCTCGATGAACCCTGCGCTGACTGGTGTCGCCATCAAAATGGATGCTGCACAGGTCTTCAACACCTGGGGTGTAGAAGCAGCGAATACCTTGTACTTGGATCCGTTCGCCAAGTTGGAGTCGGTAGCAAAATAGTCTCGATAACACGCAGCCATGATGGCAAGCCTACTGGGGAAGCATTTGCCGAAGAGCACCATTCCGTTCTCCCGCTGCGCGAGCGCTCGCCTCAACGACGCATAAGGGGACTAAGCCTGGCTGATATATTTGCCTCGTTCCTTCTGTACAAAAACATGGTCGATTTCACGTGCCCCGTCGCTTCGCCTCAGCGTTCCCTGAACCTGAGCACCCTGCGCCCGGTTTGAAAGTTAGCGAGAAAAGACGGTGGCCGGCCCAAAGTCTATCATCGATTTTTTGTACTAGTTTGGACCGTAACGCTCATCGCCCCTCAAGTTTCACACACAAGAGTTCCTTCATCCTTTCCCGCCCTCATCCGCGCCCCTCTCCGTGAAACAGGCGTCGTCCACACCCTCTCCGCGAAACATGTGCTCCTGTACAGCTCCAGCTACTCTTCGCGTCGCTTGTGGCTCTCTGTCACTGGGCAGTTCCGACCCAGCTAGTCGGGCGGTGGGGAGGGGTCAACCTTACGAGGGTAAACACACAAGGTGACTTTGTCCTGTACGCTAGGTCCTCGCCGATACCCGTGTCATGAGGGGCCAGGCAAACATGCGGTATCCACTGCTTCAGGCCGGGGCGCAGTACCCCGAAACGGCGCCCTACCCACCCCCTGCAGGAAATCGCAGTAGGCGGTGACGAGGGGTTGGATGCAGCCGCAGAGGCGAGCGTGCTTCCCAGGAAGGAGGAGGATGCGTTGAGGGAGGGGGGGGAGGTGTACACGAAGGCAAACACGGACGGAGTCCGCTGAACCTGCCACTTTGGAAGATTTAGCGTTGCGGGGCTTATGTATCATCCGTAGGGAGGAATCTTACAAGGTACCGCTGGACGATGGTGTGGGGTACCCTGGTGACTTCAACGACGTCGGCCTTCCTACAGGGAACACCGCAAAGACAGCAGGTAAGTCGTTGGTCGTTCTCTTGAGCTTAAACGTACGCTTGATGGCATGTGTGTAAACGTTCTACGGGTGTTTTATTGCGTTTGGTAGAGTCTGACACTTCTGATGCAAGCGAACTATATTGTGTAGCGCTTGCGTGTGTTTGCGATTTTTGTTTCACTGTCTAATACGCTAATGTGGCATGGACCGTACAATTTCCCAATCAACTTCCAGATAACACTGATGATGGAGGCGACGATGCTGCAGGTGGAGCCAAAGAAGGCAACGAGTAGATGGGTCTCGCCCTTGGCCAGGACGACGAAGTTACGGATCACACGCGACCAGGCGACAGCGATATCCAGATGAGAGGCAGGTGTAGATCCTTGTATAGCTATCACAATATGTAAAGCATTGCAAACTTTGGTGCGTGTCATAACCTGGTCTCGCTTACGAGTCGTGCTGAGGCATGAGAAGTACTCTTGTTGGCGAGGAGACGGGTAGCTAGCTTTCTTGAAAGTAGTGGTACTATTGATATCAATTATATATTGTGCTATGTAAATGGAATTAAATGCGCGCTCGTTTCGGATGTACACGAGTGGCTGCTCACTTAAATCGGCGGATAGGTGTCGAAGTCGTTTGCGGGCCACGGCAACACTATTATTGTCCTCTTGTTGTCTCCCTCATATTCACGGCTGCCGCTGGTATCTTCGCACCCTCTTCGTCGTTTCCATCGACAGGAAGATAGCCAGCTAACTACAAAGCTATGTTTCGGTATTTGCGAGGCGCGCGAGCTTGATCAACACTATGGCCCTCGAGCATGAAAGCAGCCGCGGGGTCGTCAGGGGGATGATGCGGCAAGCACCGTCCAAGAGTTTGAGCAATGCTGTGGCCACGCCTCGAATGTTTGATCCCGATCTCTCAACGCGGGACCCGTGGGCGCCATCCATGGTTGCGGCCGGGACGGCGGAGGGAGGGGCGGAGAAGAGTACGCCCCTCGCGGGTGGGTATTGTCACGAGGGGGCGGGGGGCGGAGGGAATGGTGGTCGTATACCGATTAAGAAATCAGGAGGTCGCCAGGAGTGCGGACACCGTAAGGGTGGAAGGTCTTATAACCACCCAGGACCCTTATTTGGACGAGCAGCGATGTACCGTACCTGCTGACCCTCGCCCAGGGACGAAAAACGTATTCGTCACGAAGCGCAGAGGAAAATAGCATTTCTTCCCTGCAAGTTCGGTTTGAACCTTGGGTCGTACGAGGAATCTAGATGGGGCAGGCCTAGTCGCAGAGGCGCCTGTCTTTAGCTGCCGCGGACGTTGAATAGGGACTGACGCAAAGCATTTGCTTTAGCATACTTGCTGCTGCGCTGCTGACGGTACTTTTTGCTTTTAACGATTGCTTTCGTCTTATTTTTAACAAACGCGTCGGTGTTTTCGCTGTATTGCAATGTGTTTTCTTGGACGAGGCCGAGGGCGGCGTAGATTGTTTGTGCACTGTTTGTGCATTGTGTGTGTTGTGGAAAATGTGGTGAACGTCGTCGTTACATCACTACACAACTTTCCATGTATCTATGCTTATCATAGCATATGTGACATATCACTTCCCCAGTACACGTTTTGGTGAGTATATCATGTGTGATCGTTCTGTGTCACCAGTCGCCAGAGATACATTCTAGAGCACCTAGCTGTAGTCGTAATACGTTTTTTTTTTCTTGCCTAAGTTTTGTGACGCCACCTCCACAATCCTTCACATGCAACGGATATACCGGCACTACCAATCTATATGCGAAATTCCAGATAATGCAACGTGAAAAACCGTTTTGAAATCGGACATTATCTCGAAGAGATACACACTTTTACATGAGGTCGATTTTAACGTTCAAGTCTCGACCTCTTCGTATACGGCATATACAGAGTACAGGTAAAAGATGTACTACGTACAGGTACGTATATGGCATGAAATAAGAAATTCGAGAGCGGTTATACTGAAATTAGTATATAACGTTATTTTCCCAAATAAGAAATTATGGCTGGACCAGCATTCCCGTTTCTTATGTTTGCTCACTATTATTAAGTGTGTTGTAGTTTAGCTCGCCCGAGAAAAACGCCTTTATATTTTTTTCGCGCTTCGCGCGAACAATCTATATATATTTTTCCAACCCCTACCCATGGTCCCTGAGCCCGAGCATGGCCCAGATCCGGTGTGCCGTGCGCCGTGCGTGCCGCAGCCCGTTCATCAGCCTGGTTACCGAAGGAATCTCGGTGCGATAGATGCTGCGCCTCCCTGCTGATATATATGGCGTCCGTTGCGAATGACGCGGCTTTGTTTGATGGCGTGCTCAAAGGAAACATGAAGAGAGTGCAGGCTGCGCTTGCAGCTGGCGCGAACGTGAATGAATCAGGGGTACCGGGCGCGGTCATGACCAACTTAATCAAGCAAGCTGATGGCAAGCTTCCAGGTTTTAACGCTTCAGTCATGCCTGGAGAACGGGCCCTGCATCTCGCGGCCAAGCGCGGCGACGTCGAAATCGTTCGATTGCTCCTTCAGCAGGCCGGCGCCGATCTCAATGCCACCGACGAGAGAGGCTGCACCCCACTCTTCGCGGCTTGCACGTGCCAGTATAGCCGCGTCGAAGTTGTGAGGTCCCTTCTCAAGGCGGGCGCCGACCCGGCCTTGGCAGAAGAGAACGAGGTCACCCCTCTACACCTAGCGGCCCAAAACGGCCACCTTGACGTGGTCGACATGCTACACGCCGCAGCTCCAGCCACGCTGAATCTCTATACCGCCAACGGCGACACGCCGCTTTTCATGGCCTGCTACAACGAGCGGGAGAACGTCGTGTCCCGGCTGCTGTCGCTCGGAGCGAGGCAGGAGATGCCCGCGACTGAAAGCAGGATGTGCCCGCTCTCGGCGGCTTCAATGAGCGGCTTCGCGGGCGTGGTGCGAATCCTGGTCGCCAAGGGGATGCGGGCCGTCGGGGGAACAGAATTGTTGGCCGCCGCTCTGTACATATCAATTTGCTCCCACCAGGCAGTGATCGTCCGGTTGCTGCTCGCGGCGGACGGAGAGGCGAAAGAAGCGAAGTGGGCCAACGCCACACTGTATGGCAGGAAGATGCTTTACTATGGCGCTGCCTACGGCTGTCCCGCTGTGGTGAGCGTTCTCCTCGCGGCGGGGGCGGATGAGGCGGCACATACCTCGGAGGGGCGTATCCCTCGAAACGCCATCGGGGGCGAACATGAGGACGGTCGGATTGGTTGGCCGGAGGAGCTCGCCATTCGCCGGATGCTGGAGCGCGGCCCAGCGTACCGAGCTCGATCGTGGGCGTGGCCTGCTGAAGAATCGGGCGGTGGCGGTGGCGGTGGCGGTGATGGTGACGCCTTCCTCTCGTCTCTGCCAGCAGCGCTGAAGGCCCCAGTGAATGTGCGCATCTTCCGGCCGAAGAGCAACGGCAGTAGAAACTTCTGCTTGGGTCTCGTTGGCAGGTGAGCAGTGTTTTTTCGCTTGTGTGTCAAAATTTGGAATGTAAATTGCTCTTGCGGAGCGCGGGCTGCTGTTGCTAGCATATGGTGCCGGAAGGTGTAAGGCTGTTTGAAAGCACTTTGCTTGATATAAGTGCCTTCTCATATATACGAATTATGTGAATCTATAATATACGTCGGAAAGCTCTTGACAAAATCGTTTGAATGAGCTTATCCATAATTGTAGATCCGATTGGGGAAGCGAGCAATGGATATTTTACGATTGTTCGAGAAGGCAATTCATCGCACCAAAATCGCCATAACTTTGCTTTCGAAGTTGTATTATATTAATGCGCTACCCCCCCGCCCGGAGAAGGGGGGTGAAGAGGGGAAGACCCCCGGGGCTGCTCCAACAGCAAACCCACGCTAACATCCGTATACTCGAGTCAACTCCCAACCCAACTGGCGACATCGAACTCTTGCCGCCAGCCGGCCAGCCAAACTGACAAAAAAAATTGACAACTCGAAAAAGACATGCAAGGAAATAACCTCATGATCTAATTAGCCACTTGCATATAGACGTGCACACGTAATAATATGCATCACAAATAGAATACGTACATTTAAACAAAATGTACTTAAATGTATGTCTAGACTATACGGATAATAACTCCCTCTCTCCAAAAACTTTCAGATTGCGCGCAAAATCCGAGCCGATGCAACACCATACCAGGTACAGTCGTTTACTTATTACATATCATATTCATATACATTCGGACGTGCCTCAAACGCCTCCTCCTCCCACAAAGGGATAACGCATGTATTATGATAATAAAAGCAAAACCCCTTGCATCAAGCAAAAAAAAAAAACACTGCGGCTAGCCCCCGCCGCCACTTGCGCAATCTACGACACCCGGTCGCAACATTTAGCGAAAACAAACCACGGGTACGTCTAACAAACAGCAACAAACACGCAACGTTACTGCGACCATTTAAATCCCCCTCCACTGACTCCCTCAAAAGCACGGGTGGGTGGGTGGGAACTCAAAACTAGTCTATAACACACCTTGGACATGTAGCTCTGACTCTGCTGCAATGCGCTATCACGTGCTGGTCACAACTACGCTCTGAACCAGGTGTGTACCGAGGGCCACGATTCATACTACGATGTATCGCTGCATTCATCTGATTGGCTAAACTTCTTACGTACGTACAAAACTCACATTCTCTCATTCTTCCGAGAATATTCTGCTTTGCACTTTGCTTTCGAAGTTGTATTATATTAATGCGCTACCCCCCCGCCCGGAGAAGGGGGGTGAAGAGGGGAAGACCCCCGGGGCTGCTCCAACAGCAAACCCACGCTAACATCCGTATACTCGAGTCAACTCCCAACCCAACTGGCGACATCGAACTCTTGCCGCCAGCCTCCAACACAATATGGGAGTTTACCCGATTTACGAATGTCCTCGCACGCTCCCCCCCTTACTTGCAATATCACAGGGAACGCATATTATAACACATTTCTCTGTACTTCCAAGTCTGCCTAGTCAGATCTAACGGTGGGTTAACTCGCCTCCACTCTATGCTCTGCCCAGGCTGAATCCCACCACTAATTCCTTCCTGGGCCTTGACATCTGCTACCCAACTAGCGTCCTTTCCGTGACTGCGAACATACGCCTTGTACGCATCGGACGCCCATCGTCCTTCACGCTGCAACACCTCTGGTTTCGCACCCCCCGCCGACAAGTGCGTTGCGCCTCCAATCCTCAGGGAGTGCAAAGCGTACTCTCCGCACGCACTCCCGCCAACGCAACCACGTTCCGCAAAGCTGTCGTCGCTTGCTGCTGTGTCCACATGGACCATCTTTGTCCCCGAAGGAGACCGAAGGGGACCGACCCTGGAGCCACAGCAACGCGATCGCGCCCAACGCCGCCATCGCCAGCCAGAGCTCCTAACGCACGTCCACGCAACCCCCCGGCTTCACCGCGAGCGGCTGGCCTACACCGCTGGCGCCGGCGTCGTAACTGCTCCGCCAACGGCCAGCGCAGCAGCCGACCCATTCCCGCATAGACCACCTGCCGTTACCAGCTCATAACGAAAGTCGGGGGGCGAAGAGGGAAGCGACAGAAAACGCCGCGACATAAAACGCGATCACAGCCTTGGCGGCATCGCCACTGACACCCACACGCCTCGTTGAGCCCACACGGACACGCGTGAGAACTGTCCAATTCCGCATCTGGATACAAATTGACTCACGAAACGGAACCTTAACGCGGTGAGCGCTCGACTACTGCGCTGCAGTAATTGAGCCTATCCGGTAAATGCAAGAGGAAGCCAACGACCTGCGACACCTGCTTCGCTGAAGCAGATGCACACACCGCGATACGCGGCATACACCTGCTTCGCTGAAGCAGATGCACAAACTTCGAAATGCAGCATATCCACGGAGGAAAGTAAACGCTGCACGAAACGACTCCTCCAGAAAAAAAAAACGGCAAAGGAGACATGCACAAGGAAACAAGCGCCACTGTGACACCTCCTTCGCTGAAGCAAGCAAAAGCACACCGTCCACCACCGTGAACGGCTGCTACGCACACGAAAACACAGGTAACCACGTAATACGATCCGGCGGCGATACGCGGCACACATACGGAGGCCATGCACGGCGCACGATAACTTCCTTTGATGAACGGCAAACGATACATGCAGGAGGAAGCCAACGACCTGCGACACCTGCTTCGCGGAAGCAGATGCACACACCGCGATACGCGTCATACACCTGCTTCGCAGAAGCAGATGCACGAACTAAGAAACGCGGCATTCCCACGGAGGAAACTAAGCGGTGCACGAAACGACTCCTCCAGACAACCGGCACAGGAGGCGGTGCACGAAACGACTCCTCCAGACAACCGGCACAGGAGACATGCACAATAACTTCCTCTGATGAACGGCAAACGATACATGCAGGAGGAAGCCAACGACCTGCGACACCTGCTTCGCTGAAGCAGATGCACACATTGCGATACGCGTCATACACCTGCTTCGCAGAACCAGATGCACAAACTAAGAAACGCGGCATTCCCACGGACGAACCTAAGCGGTGCACGAAACGACTCCTCCAGACAAACGGCACAGGAGACATGCACGATAACTTCCTCTGATGAACGGCACACGATACACGCAGGAGGGAGCCAACGACCTGCGACACCTGCTTCGCTGAAGCAGATGCACACACCGCGATACTCGTCATACACTTGCTTCGCAGAACAGATGCACAAACTAAAAAACGCGGCATTCCCACGGATGAAACTAAGCGGTGCACGAAACGGCTCCTCCAGACAAATGGCACAGGAGACGTGCACAAGAAAACAAGCGCCACTGCGGCACCTCCTTCGCTGAAGCAGGAGCACACAATACGTTCATCCATCAGACGGAAATGGTAGACGCATGGGATGGCGCGACCTGCCATCAACGGTACGCGTCATACACCCAAGCAGATACGCAAACTACGAAACGCGGCATATCCAGTGAGGAAACTAAGCGATGCACGAAACGACTCCTCCAGACCAACGGCACAGGAGACGTGCACAAGAAAACAAGCGCCACTGCGGGACCTCCTTCGCTGAAGCAGGAGCACACAATACGTTCGCCCATCAGACGAAAATGGTAGACGCATGGGACGGCACGGCCTGCCATCAACGGTACGCGTCATACACCTGCTTCGCAGAAGCAGATGCGCAAACTACGAAACGCGGCATATCCACGGAGGAAAATAACGGTGCACGAGACGACTCCTCCAGACTAACGGCACAGGAGACGTGCACAAGAAAACAAGCGCAACTGCGACACCTCCTTCGCTGAAGCAAGAGCACACAATACGTTCACCCACCAGACGAAAATTGTAGACACAAGGGACGGCACGGCCTGCCATCAACGGTGACTGTCTAGCCAACATTCATTGCATCACGACAACACAGAGGTTACGTTGTCCCCGCGCAACAGCACACAGCCCTCCCCGCGGACGGGGGTACGCACGCCGACGTGCGCGAAAGCAGCCGTCCGTTGCGGGGACGCGATTGCGCCTTGCTACAAGAATGCGCCAGGAAACGCCGAGGTGGTTGTAAGCATGTCCGCGCGAATATGCCAACAGTAAATGAAAATATATGTGTAAATATATTAAAATAAATAAAACGTGGGGTTTATACTACCCGAATTGTAGGAGCCAACCACGTGATCGTGACAACGTGCGCAAACGCCGGCACACCGGTTGTGATAACCAGCACCTGCGAACAAAATCATCAGGTACAAGGTACTATGCTTCTACGCGGCACAAAATATGATCATGTCGCAAAACGAGGCGTGTATTAATAACGCCCGGGGCCGTGGACGTTTTAAGGTAAATCGTGTTGTTGATATCTAAAACCATGTTGCGCCCCATCGCGACCGCGAGGGGAAAACAGCATTGATAGTATTCAATTACAATTGAACCAGAGGTACACATTGCAAAGCCTATCAAAGCGCGCATCCCCCCCCTGCTGAAATCACATCAGCGGATCAGCTTTTTTTTGCAAGAACAGCGTAGCAACATCAATTTTGCGCTGTTCTGGTGTTGCCGGTAACCTTCGACGCATAGTTGGGGTCATGTGTAATACATGCCTGCAAATTTTCTCGGTATGCCCCGGTACATCACAGAACGCGATGCAAGAAGTACTCGACTGGTACTATTAGCGTTTCGGCTGTGCCGAATTTTTGGACTACTCGCACTTCTGTATATCTCGCGGGGATAAAGTTAGATTTAATATGAATATGCTGTACTCGCACTGCTGTACCGGGTATAGGAATATGCGAGGTATCATACACACCGCCGGATATACGCAACCGCCTCTCCCGAAAGAAGGGACTGCTGTTACCACCTTTGAACAACTGCTGCACTCGTAACCATTCACAAGCAGTACAGCAGTAGTATGGGCCGGCCTATAAGAAACACCTAATCTGAGCAAGCCTTAGATCCCTATTGTGGCACCATCTTTAAACTACCTTGAGCATAGGCTAGTATATAGGATTTGGTGTAGCGCTCGCCGCTAAGGACTTTTTCTTAATCAATTTACTTTGCGTACTCTAAAAGTAAGCCTTTTGTTCTTAATTGGGCTCGTTCTCATTCATGGGCCTGTACTGCAACCTGCCTGGTATACATCGCTCGCACGTACTACGAGTACGGGTAGGTATATAGAATGTATTATACGTACTCGCATTGATTAATACGAAAAAAAAATCAAGACTGGTACTTTGAGTACGTGCTCGTTTTAGGTGTAGTACATGCTACTTGACAAGAAAGCGCCCAGCAAGAAACTCAGCCTGAGATTCCTGGGAAGTCAACAGATTTGTAAACCAGGTAGCTGTTTGACTGCAGTTACTGCTGTAGTGTGGAACACAACCACTGCTGCTGTATCAAAGCTAACAAGACATGTACCTGCTTGTACGACCTTGTACGCCACTCGGTGGATACCACGAATATGCGAAACATTAAAAGAGGCAGAACGACAACCGACAGCCGGCGACGTACCACGATCGCCCGCAAATAACTAACGCAAGTCGCACCGGCTATGACCGGCACAGCATACAGTACGCGCCAGCAGCCCAGATATATTGAAAGAGAAACGAAAGTGGGAAAATATCCTGAACAAAGACAAAGCATACCGGTATGATGTTTTCCGGACACCAAAAAAAAATAAACAGGAGTAGCTAGCTGTTGAGCGACGTCGTTCCCAACACGCGGCCAAGCTGTCAAGCTCGAAGACAACTCTGGGTGTTAGGATCATCATGAATATTATGGCCGGTCTACCTTCGTTCGATGCCCTGGCTCGCACGTGACTCGAGCCATCGGGTCATCGCCAAAATGCGCATGAACACCAGAGATCGAGAAACAAAAAGCTGGCGGCAGATACGTACGATAATATCATATGATACGCAAATATATCGCCTCGCGAGTTCCTCAAGCCATCAAGCACTCAAACCTCATGGAAAACTCGCCCGCGCAATGCTCGAACTCAAAACTAGTCTATAACACACCTTGGACATGTAGCTCTGACTCTGCTGCAATGCGCTATCACGTGCTGGTCACAACTACGCTCTGAACCAGGTGTGTACCGAGGGCCACGATTCATACTACGATGTATCGCTGCATTCATCTGATTGGCTAAACTTCTTACGTACGTACAAAACTCACATTCTCTCATTCTTCCGAGAATATTCTGCTTACGATTGTTCGAGAAGGCAATTCATCGCACCAAAATCGCCATATCTCAACAACCACGGCGGATCAACAAAAACAAATTGTAGATATCGAAATCTAGATATCACATCTATTTTGTGGCATCGAAATCGTTCCCCTGTCGTTATGAGATGATGCCGAACAATAGCAAACCATGATACCATGATATTCCCAGCATTCACTTGATTAATGCCTGCAAGGGAATATATCGTCATATCTCAACAACCCCGGCGAATCAGACAACACAAATTGCAGATATCGAAAGCCAGATGTCACATCTATTTTATGGCATCGGAATCGTCCCCGTATCCTTTTATGATCACGCCGAACAAAAGCAAACCATGATATTCCTAGCATTCACTTGATTAATGACTGCCAGGGAAAATATTGTGAAGACTGTTTTTTTCCCAGTTTTTTTTTCACTTGAACAATTTATTCATTTTTTTAGCTTTAGACGAAAATAAAAAAAAGTGACCGATGTGTCTTATTCGCTTTTTCGCGGGCATCACGAAAATGAAAACAAAACCGAAAGCAACGACGACAGTCAAGAGTTATGACCGATCAAGTATAATCGGCCTTACACCTTCCGGATATACACACGACGCTCGAATTGCAGCAGTTTTTGGGCGCTCGTAGTCCTTATGCTGTATTGTCTCCACGGGGTGTAGTGGCAATTTCCGTGGAGTGCATTGTACCAGTACCTGGTATTGTATACCGGTTGCTGGCTATGTTTAGGGCTGGGTACTGGCACAGGGCGCATTACTTGTATGAACTGCCAGTGGCTGAGAGCACCAGTATATATACTTCGAAGTATTAGAACGTGAATGGTACAGCAGTAACATATTGAAAAACTCAAAATTTCGCACGCCCCAGGAAACGCCACCCTGTACAACGGAGAACCTGACAAATTATTTGTGATTAGAAAATGTGTTTCTTTTTTGCGGATTGCAATGGCAAGTGAAGTGGAAATTATATTTGTGTTGGCCTCCGGCGAGGCCCCCTTGCCAGCGGGGGGGGGGGGGGGGGGGGGGGGGTGGCTCACGGATGGGCCGCGAGCAGTAGCTTCGTGGCTACCTTGGGACTTCGCCGCAACAGTACGCCGACCGAGGGAGTGTAATATTGTAGCAAGGCCGAGCGAGCGCGAGCGCTAGGCCGTTTTTTTTTCGGTTTTGGCAAAAATAAATCTTCACTGCGGGTTGCGAATAGGCTTCCATTGATTTATTTCACTGCCTGCTGGCTTTCGGCGCATATATTACTGATAGCGAGGTGTACAAAATAACCGATTTCCGCGAAATCAAGCGTCTACAGAAGCGGGCAACGCAAGTGGTCTCGAGTTGGCCGCGGTAGCCGCGTTGCAGTGTTTTTGGTTGCCTTGCTGCTGTGTGTCCTTGAATGCTACGAGTTATCGTTTTTTTCTTCTTCTTTTTTCCCTTGAAACGCATGCGGCCTACTGCAAGTGTTGCCTCTCGTTCATCTGACATAGCTGGTAGACATTGTACGAACTGCCCAGCCCTGGTTGTTTTCCTTTTATCATCATGTGTCGGGGGTTTTCCCTCCACACGCGAAACAAGTTCTGCGGGTCTTTTGTGTGTGGGATTTGTGCAACACATCCATCAGATAAAACCGTTAGACGCGCACGCAGAAGCCACCCACGTGGTCTGGCCACTTGAGGCGCCTCGGCTCGTAGATAGGCACCCTTACCCCGGGAGCATGGCTGTAAGAAGCTCCTGACGCGACAACCCCAACTGCGACGGAAACAACAGTACTCGTAATGTAATGGGCTTGTACTCGTTTGGTAGCTCTGTTCATCCCCGAGTTTTACCGGCATGCTCCTTGTCGACTCCACAGGGAGGCAAACAGTCGTACCCTTCCTCCCGTGCCCGCTGTTCCCGTGCCAGGTATTGCCAGAAGAACTAGCTACTACAGTAGAAGTAAGTGACGGGCAAGAAAATGCCTTGTCAACATCGAGGGGGTGCTGCTGCTGCTGTTGTTGTTTTGGTTCTGCGTGGAGAGGTGAATCTTGCCCTTTTGCCACAAGGAAGTAGCCTAGAAGGTATGGCGGTTTCCGTCTAATGCCGCCATTGTTTTTACCTGAGAGATGCTTGTGGGCTGATATGAGAAGCCGGTGTCGTTCGTGGGAGTTATTATAGAGAGGCGGCAGCATGACATCGCACCGACTTTTGCTGCTGTAGGGCGGGGTTGGAATGCTGGCATCGATTCCGGAATTTTCACGTTTGGAAACACTGACCTGTGGGGTGTAATCGTCCAAGGGTGTGTTTAGTGAGGTAGGTAGGATTGCGGGTATGGTAGTGGGTCAATACCAAGACTGTCACGATCACGAGGGATCGCCTTGGCACATAGCTCTTAGTAGGAGGGTTGTATTATCCCCGGCGCCCTAAACCTGTTGGGTAATTGTTCATTATATATATGTGGATGTTCCGCACAGTTTTTTCAGCTGTGGCATGGTTTCTGGGGGGGCGCAGATAGTCGCGTCGGGCATAGTATGTATAGTACCCGCTACCCGATACGGTTCTTAGTTTTGTATTATACGAAGTACCAGGTATCTAGAAGTAACATCATCGACGGGTGTAGTATAGGGGAGTGGGACAAAATGTACAATATACGCGGTTGTAATTTTTACCGGGTGTAAATACCCGCGGGGTACCCGGGTACACGCCTGGGAACACTCAAAATGCATAGTACCCTGCTAACTACACATTTGTACTGTCGTGGTTGTATGGCCGAGTTCCAAGGGCTCGTGGCGTTGGCGCTTGCACTGCTGTGCGTCAGTATCGAGGCCTGAGTCAAGTGTGCGTGTGCTCATTCTGCGACGTTGTGCGTCTCTGCTGAACGGGGGTTGCTGTAGCGATATTCGTATGATCGTCAATTTTTTGCCGATCGAGTCTTCTTCTTACTACAGTAGCCGATACTCTGAGCAAACCTAATTCTTGTTATGATTGTTTTTTTCTCATCTCTGCTCGAAAGTCCATTTTCCCCGGAGAACAACGTTCTGCCAGGTGCGCCCGCTGTGGTGTGTTCGGTGATGCTGCATCATAAGTGTGACCTCGAAACCTGTATACACTCACGGTTTACAGTACGTTATTCTCTTTCTGTGTAGAACCGAACCAGTACATATGGCGGTTATTTCAGACGGACAGGCCCACTAGACCAGTCCCGTCTCTTCATGGACGACATCCGCCACGGATCAGTGTATACGGGCTGGTTCAAGCTATCGCCCCAAATTTTGTCCACTACGAATGACGATCACAATATCTACTCGAGTGTCACATGTATGTCTGGTATCACACTGGCCGTAATGAGCAGCCGAAGGGGGTGACATAGGCCGCTTTTTTGTTGAGGTCCTGGAGCTGGCGCTAGCGGCGAAAATGTCTCCCAACTAACCAAGGCCTTCAAAAAGTCAGAAATAGTCAGACGTTTCGGTAGGAAAGACCCATTTTTTTTCTTTCTGAACGAACGAACCTGTTCCAGGTACTCCGAGGCATGTCTGTAAAACATTTCGCGCAAATATTCGAAGAGCTTAATGCACAGGACCAATACCAAGTCAAAGTTGACGCCAAAAGTTGATCCTACATTGAAACTATGTAATTACGAGGCAACGCCTTAAAAAACAATATACCGCACATCAGTCCAAAAGTAGTAAAATAGCCATCTCGTGTTTTGGAGAAAGACCCTGAAATTTGGCACGTGTTCTATGAACCCCTGCCAAGCCGTTGACGACCTTTTTTTCCCTTTTTTTCGCTGGATAGTTTAGATCTCTCAAGACCCAAATATTACTGTACATCCACATCAACACCTATCAACCGCGGTCAAACGATCTACACGTACATATATGTGTACATCCACAGCTACAGGTATCTATCCTTACCGACAGGACGATGAAACACACCGCTCCGTTCGCCGCCAAGCACAGCTGGCATTTCTGTCTGAAAAACAGGAGATGCACACGCATGCGCATTGCATAATGTATTTGTTGGTTGCTCATCCCATTATCTTTCGGTTCGTCATATCTCAGATCCGAGGGGGGGGGGGGGCTGATGAGAGAGCCCTTTCTTCGCACTTCACACGCGCTTGACTTTGATACTCGTAACACGAAGGGAGGAGCACATCACAGCGCTTCTTTTTCGCTCGTCGCCTTACCCAGACGTCAAACTGCGCTTATACTCGTGCCATTTCTAAATTGCGTGCGTTCTTGTATTATTATATATACGAGTAGCTCGTGTGCTTTCCGCTCGATAGTGCCCTAAAAAAAAACAAAAAAACCCGCGGGCAGACAGGAACCGGGCTCAGCACCTGCTGCACACGCAGGGTCACGAAGCTGCCACTGTATCGTGGGGAGGGGGGGTTATTATCTGGGGCCCATTTTTTTTTTTACTGACGAGGCTGCTCAACTGAGGAAGGAATTTTACCCTACGATAACACATTATACCAGGTACCAGGTAGATAGCTTTTTGCCATTATTTAGTTGGTTATTTCTATTTATTTGTGCTGTAAACTGTAAACTGTCTTTCTTCACTCGTATCATACGTTTTGTTTGTGGAACCTGAGAAAAATATGATCGTATTCGTATGATACGATTGTACAAAATGTTATAAGGATTACCCTGGGCTGGGTAATCGATCGATGTTTTACCCCTATAGCTCAGCAGGTAATACCCTCACATTTGACGTCGTCGAGGACACGGGTTCGAATCTCACTTCGAACGTTTCTTTTTTCAGAAACGCTTGCGCGTGCGTCCCTAAAAAACACGTCTCCCTGGTTCCCCAGGTATTGAAACGAAGCGGGTAGGTCAACGTACGGCCGTATACGGTATCGACATCCCAAATATCCCGCCGTACAGAGGGGGGGAGAGTGTTATAAGGATTACCCTGGGCTGGGTAATCGATCGATCTTTTACCCCTATAGCTCAGCAGGTAATACCCTCACAAAAACGACAAACAAATCAAGTATGATACCAGGTTAGCTATACCAGGTACAGCAGTATACCAAACCCCGTGTACCTACCTGTCCGTATAATCCAGTTCTGCTCCAGATCTTGCAGACTTGTTGGTTGACAACTGCAACAACAGCTTCTATATGGTCATATATACGAGTATATATGTACAGCAGCAGCAGGGCAGTACGGGCGGTAGCGGGTATTAGCGACGACACGTGAACAAAAATTCAAACTTTTAAAATTAAAAAAAATCAGAAAAAATCAAGGGTACGCGCGGTGCCGAAGGCACCGCGCGGTACGGGATGGGACCGTTTAGCCCGCCACAAGCTGAATTTATTTTGGGTCTTCCCGAGGGGCGGTATGGGAAAATGTTCCCGTCTGTTTACCGCGGGACGGGAATGGGACGGGAAGGTGGGAAACCATTTGGTTGACGGGATTGGACGGCAAGACATGTTTATTTGGCGGTACGGGACGGGACGGGAACCGATTTTTGGCGGTACGGTACGGTACGGTACGGGAACCATGTTTCGGCGGTACGGGTAATGATCGGTGAACGGGTTGGGAATAGGTCGGGAATAGGTCGGGAACCGAGTCGGGAATACGGTCGGGAAACGCAGTCGGGAATGGGTGTGAACACGGTCGGAAACACAGGCTGGAGACAAGAGCGGATTCTAATCAAAATTCTTCTTCGAATACGAGTACTCCTCGTAGCTTTTATCTACTCTGTAGTTATATTACCGAGACTTGTGACTTCAAAGTATTGGTATAGATAGACGAGTATAACATTCGCGAGAATGTAAAACAGAAATAAAACAGTATGGTACGTACCTGGTACACAACATCACACTTTTTTTGCATTTGAATATAATACTTGGCACGGTCGCCGCGGTGGGCTAGCAGGCAACCACCAAGCCTGTTAGCTTCGAGATCGCGAGTTCGAGCCCCGCCGAGTGCATGCTCCTATGGACTTTTTCTTGCGAAAAACAATCTCAAATAGCGGAAAGCGCGAGAGCGTGAGTTAGCAAAATTCAAAGAAAATCGACGAGCATTAGGAAGGCTGAACCCTCTGCGCGATAAAAATCAAGGCAAGAACCGTAGTGGGGGAGGAGGGAGAGGAGCCTACTTTGTGACCCCGGATCTGAGTTACGACTAGGGAGGAGAGAGAAAGGAAGGGCGAAGATAATAAATGGGATGGACAAAAAAAAAAAAAAAAAGTATCACACACCGCTTTCAAAATATGAGTCTCGACGAAAACCTCGGTCTCACAAGCTGTTGCTTTTAATTTTCATCAATATAATAATATACCGTACGTACTGCACACCCGAGAAACTGCTCAAAAGAGTCAGTATCCATGGATCGTTGCTATTACTACTGATAGCGTAGCGTTCGTACCGGTTGTTATTTGCAAACAAAGCCGCAAGCCAGCCTTGTCCTATGACACTGTCAGTACAGGTAGCGTCGGTAAGACAACCGACCGAAACCACTGCTGAATTTGTATGGAACCACTCATCGATACGTATACTTGAAACGGAACACCTTACTAGGACACATTGCGCCCGTATCGGTAGCCCTGAACAAAACGACGAGTGCCATTCAAACAGACAGCAAGACTACGGAATCAACGCGCAACGAACTTCGTGCAGCACTTACTCGAGCATTTGATGAAACCACGTTTACACCTGCCGAATAATAAAAGTACTGACTTTATGCACGAAATATCCCAGCGTTTTTTTCCTTGTCACTTCAAGAGCGAAGCAGCGTTTCCTCTTGAACCAGGAACAAGGCCTGTAAGTAGAACCCCGTACCGTGAAAACCCACACGTATAGGAGACTATAGGCAAGTGCGTGAATCAGATGGAACAAAATGGATTCATTGAACAACGCCCTAGTCCCTGGGGTTCCGCAGTAACTATTGTCGCAAAATCAGACGGCACTCCTCGGTTCTGCGTGAATTACAGGTCGACCATAAAATGAAAATAAAATCTGATGTAAAAGTCCTGGCCTATTCCTAACTTAGAAAGCCACTTGGACACGATCGGAGGAGCACGTTATATAACTGTGTGTGACGTACAAAATGCTTACCACCAGATACCAGTAGCAGAGAAAGAACAAGATAAAACTGCTTTTGTCACGCAGAACGGGAAGTGGGTTTTGTTTTTATAAACACCTACCCTTCGGTAAAGCTAACGCGCCGTTTCTGTTCTCGCGAATCATGTCACTAGTTGTTACACATTTTGGTCCAAAGAGTGGGCTCCTAGTTTACATGGACGACTGTATATGTTGTCTATCCACCGGGACAGGCCACTTACCACTGCTAAAAAGTATGTTCAAAGCCTTGCAAGTAGCCGGCCTCACCCTCAAACAATCGAAAGTATAGTTAGGACCTCGAGAAGCAATATACTTGGGACACATACTAACTGCCGATAGTATTCAGATCGGTGAGGATCGCATAAAAGCTATAGTTAACCTGCCGACGCCTAAAACCATCAAGGAGTTGCGGTCAGTACTAGGAATGGTTAACTTTGTACGCAAGTTTATACCTAACTTAGCCGGTATCATAGCACCCCTGGTAGCCCTCACGAAAAAAAAGAGGCCGCCAAAGAAGTCGCTAAACGTTGGAAACCAGAACGCGACCAGGCGTACGCAACAGTGAAACAATTGCTCACTCAGGCGCCGGTACTTCAATTTCCCGATTTTTCTAAAGACTTTGCGATACACGTCGACGCCTCGGAAGCAGGCGCAGGAGCATTCCTCGCCCAGCATAATGGTGACGACCTCGTAATAATCGTATACTTTAGTCAACACTTTAACGACAGCCAGCGCCACTATTCTGCTGCGCTCAAAGAAAAATTATGCTGTGGTCTTGGCCATACAGCACTGGAGACCATATTGATGGGGACGACATTTTGTGTGTGTGACAGATCACGCGGCCCTGCGAAACCTGTACTCAATGCAAGATACATCGAACATGTTAACACGCTGGGCAATAGCATTACAGTCTTTCGACTTCACAATCCAACACAAACCTGGTAAACTACACGTCGTAGCGGTGCCGTCCCTCGCGCCCATTTAGCGCAATATACCCAATGACCCCAGCTACAGATACAGCCGTGCCTCCTCCGACACTATATCAGATTCCGCCGACAAACTGGAAACTTAGAGTACAGTCGCAGCGATGAGAGCTCTTTAGTGTGAAATCAGTATTCGTGAGCGCGACAAATGTTTTCATGTCCGTCGATCAAGAAAATCCGCTCAGCACAAGCAGATAGAGTACGGACGGTACATCGATTACTACAGCACGACAAGCACCGTTACCCAGAAAGACACGAAAACAACCATGTCTACTATTCAGTACAAGACGGACTGTTGTTTGAAATCGTACCTGTCCGGGCACCTCTCGAAAACGAAGCACTTCCGCCGATCAGCTCGTAGTACCAGAGGCCCTTGTTGGATTAATTCTGCACGCCTACCACGATCACGCGCTATCCGGAGGACACCTCGCATCGCGACCGACTTATGACAAATCCGCCAGAAATAATCGGTGGCCCACCATCAGCCGCGACGTACGAGAGTGGTGCGAAAAAATGCCAAGCTTGCAACGACAGACAAAAACAGACACAACAGACCCAAACTCCCGACAGGCCATTTACCTGTCGAGCGGCCATTTCAACGAAATATCGGTTGACTTAGTAGAGTACAAATCGGTATCAACTTAAGCCGCAGGGATCGAATGCAAATACGTTCTCTCGATGATGGACCACCTGACGAGGTTTGTGGTGTTGTGGCCGGTACGTGATAAAGCGGCCGGCACAGTAGCCAATGCCATAATCGAGATAATAATTAGCATATTCGGCCCACCAGAAACCTTGCATAGCGAGCAAGGTCCCAAATTCGAGAATAAGGTGATATACCAGTTGCAACAAATACTCGGATACAAAAAGACCTGCACAACGCCGTACCGGCCGCAGGGTAATTCAGTGTCCGAACGAGTACACTCGACGGTGCACAGCATGCTAGCAATGAACAGTGCCGTCGACCAAAGCAACTGGGCCACTCTCTTACCGTTTGTACAGCTAGCACGCAACACTAGTTTTAGTGCAACGACGCACGAGACACCATTCTCCTTAAGGTTCGGAAGACAACCCGGACTCCCAGTCGATATCATTCTCGGTATTCCCCATGTAGGAAGAACAGCAAACACCGAAAAACAAAATCGCACAAAACACGCGGGACAGTATGCAAATCGCCTTTGAACTCGCACGCCGAAACCGAGCGTGCAGTCAAACAGGCAGAACATAACTTCAAACTTAAACCGTACCCCGTGTTCCAACCTGGACAAATGTGCTCGTGTTCACACCATACCAGGCCTCGGATGGTCCCAACCCAAAGCTACTACTACCGTGGGAGGCCCATACGTCGTTTGCTCACAACTATCACCCGTGGTATAAGAGTACGACTGCGAACGACACCAGGAAGTGTCGTCACCTCGCCCACATTAAGCCCTACCACCACCGGGAGACACCGCCCACCTCATTCGAGAAATGGCGGAATGTTCTTAGGGGAACCATCCCCTTACCCGAAATGGACCATCCGACGAGGCTAACCAAATTGAGTCCTATTCGTAGACAAGGTAGTAGATCATAAAGTGGACCCGGCAGAAAAGCCCCACAATCAAATACCGCTTAGACTCGAGGATACGGCCCAATCCGACCTCGAATACCGCGCCGACGAGATACCCAATGTCACGAATTGATTGCCGCATACCGAACCCAAAAAGGTTTGCAAATCGCGATAACCCCACCTGCTTCGCCCCCCCCCCCTTCTCTCGGGAAACGGAAGCGTACAGTTGGAGGCAACGAGCACGAATTGAGACAGCGCAAAATAGATTCTCAGATGCTCCGCGGCGTAACCGCATAACGAACAAGTTGGCAAACACAGTTGACTCAGCTGTAGGCACAAGAGTCAACAACGGTGATGAGAGTAGCACCAGCAGCCATGGCAGTACGCACACGTGTCTACCATGATCTGATGGGCACTCTACCCAGCATTCCGGTGGGAATAGCTGGGGGCAAGGAGACGTTAATAAAATTGTTGTACCCAACGGTGAGGGGCTGTAAGAAGCGTGACACTTCATGCCCGTGCCCCACACGCAGTTACAACGGGACAAAACAACAACACCACCGTCTTGCCACATAATTGTTCGAACACTAAACACACACGGGGATGAGAGCCACGCGACTCCACCCCACCCAAAACGAAGTCATACGTCGATTCACCCAGATCGACCGAATCGACTTCGCGTGGAAATATCTAGGCGGTACCGCCCAAAAAAAGAGAAATCACGGGAAAAAACAAACAAACAAAATTCGCTGCCCGTGGTTCCCAGAACAGCAACCACGAGGGGCGCACCAGTACGTGTGGCCACACGGAATGTGCGTTGAGATAATATTTGGGGAAAACCCATGCAACTCCAGTATACGCTGTCAGCAYGAAGCTCGAAAATGTAAACATCTTCGCTGGCCCGAGTTTCCCCAACGCCAAGTTCGTGTTTTCTCAACACGTCAGTTGTAAAGGACACCGTGTTTACTCAACACGCCAGCTATAAGGAGTGGATGCAAGCATGATAACAGCTGTTGTGTCGGGTCCGATAAATCGAAACCCTGTTCCCTTAACCAATCATCCTCCAGATGACCACCACAAGACCATCCTAGCTAAGATGAACTTGCGGCGAATAAAGAGGGGGGCGATGTGAAGGACAGGGTAGTTACGTATGTATCGTAGACCTCGGAATCACGCATGTAAACATGGATACCTCAAACGACAGGCCTAAAGAGCCTGCCAAGTCATCAACCCCGGGTCGGAAGCGGTCCCTTCGTTTTGCGTAAGGTCGAACTCTTCCCGGGGAAGCGACGGGGTCATCCATTGTGGGGCCCCGCATAAGCAGGGTCCCACAGGACGGAAACCTCGAGGGTGGTGCCCTCGCGCGCTCGCCCCTTGGCGCACTCCGAGACATAGACAATTAGCACCTCCTTGCTACATGAGACGGAAGAAAACTGCTCGGCACGGTCGGCCGTAACGACCCCTGCAGGCATCAGGGATTGGGAGCTCGTCACTACGACATCATTGGCCTCGGGGGCAGGCGCTAGTTCCACACGTAGACGATTTGTTTTTATAGTTCGGAAATATACGAGTAAAAATGCAGTATACGCACTTGCATCCATCCATGGTCATGCGATGGGAAAATGAAAAAATCGGCGGTAAATGGAATGGGAACATCTGCCCCAATAGTGGGATGCGGGATGGGAGAAGCTGTGCCCCATGGTCGGGATGGGACGGGAATCACTTATATGACAGTGGGATGGGAATAGTCGGGACTTGGCGGACAGCGGGACGGGAATAGTCGGGAATGGGCAGACAGTGGGATGGGAAACAGTCGGGAACGGGAACACGGCCATTACCGCGGGACGGTAAAGCTCGGGAACAGAAACTGACGATGGTACCGGTCGGGAAATCGCGGTCGGGAACGAAAAATCTGACGGTTTCCCATTCCCGTACCGTACCGTTCCCGTCCCGACCACATTTTCCCGTCCCGACCTTTACCGCGCGTACCCTTGGAAAAAATTCAAAATTCAATGTCAGGGAGTTCTCAGTTGTTGGCAGGGATGTTCATGGCGGGGATATACGAAGGAGATTGAAGGTAGATAGAGTTCAAACTGTAGCGCTCGCGTTGGCCTCGCAGCAGAGGGCACATGGCCGAAAACCAAAACTCGAAAAATTGAGCAACCCCGTAGCCCGAATCGAAAAAACCTCCGAAAGACTTGGGAAATCTTTCTCTCTCTTTTTTTTCTTTTTGTCCCAGGCCCCCCTACTAAAAAAGTGCCAGCCAAGGGTCGCTGGCCGGGCCGCGTCCAGCGTAGTCGTGTACAGAGTGTGGCATCTGCGTGCGGTTGTCGTTCCCCAGCCGGTGGACGACAGACAGGAGCTCAGTGAACTATCCATGCCGTCAATTGCTGCACTTCCTTCCTGATATATATATGGATTATTTCGAGAATGCTATGAGTCGTATAGCTCTGTTAGATGCTGTGCAGAACAGCAACATGAGGAGAGTGAAGGCCGCGCTTGCAGCTGGAGCGAACGTGAACGGATCCACAGAGAACCCTTACACCCCCGTCATGATCGCCACCGCTGGGGATGACGTTGGCATGGTCAGTTTCTTCATTGACCAAGGGGTAGATCTCGACAGGTCTGCTCATCACGATCTGCCTTGCCCGAGTACGGACGAAGGCATCATGCCGGGAGAACGGGCCCTGCACATCGCCGCTAAACGAGGCAACGTCGAAATCGTTCGCTTGCTGAAGCGGGCCGGTGCCGATCTCAATGCCACCGACACGCGAGGGCGCACCCCTCTTATGGCGTCTTGTGCATGCCTGAAAGACTGCGTTGCGGTGGTGCGGGTGCTGCTCAAGTTGGGCGCCAACCCGGCCTTGGCGGACAAAAACGGGTACACCCCTCTGCATGCCATCGCCCAATACGGTGTTACAGACTTGGTCGACATCCTGTACAGCGGAGCGCCCGACACGCTGAGCCACTACTCCAATGACGGCATAACACCGCTCTTGGTGTCGTGCATCGACGGCCACGAGAGCATGGCATCCCGCCTGCTGTCGTTGGGGGCGACGCAGCGGGGGCGCCCGCACGACCCTGAAATGTGTCCGCTGATGGTGGCCGCGGCGAAAGGCTTCGAGGGAGTGGTGCAGATCCTGATCAAGGAGGGGATGACGGCGGTCAGGGTTGAGATGTCGCTGCCCTTCTTAATTTTCAACGCCGTGGAAACCGGCCATGCGAAAATGCTTCAGCTGCTGCTCGCGGCGGATGGGAGGACGAGGAGGCGGTCCTGGGCCAACATCACAATGGAAGATAACCGGGGCACCCGGCCGCTCCACCTCGGTGCTTATATCTGCAGTCCCGCCTGCGTGAACGTTCTGCTCGCGGCGGGGGCAGACGAGGCTGTGCGTGACTCGCAGGGGCGTAGCCCTTGCGACATCATCGGGGTGGATTTCGCAATCGAGCGGGTTCATATGGACCGGGAGAAGGAAATCGCTGTTCGCCGGATGCTGGAGCACGGCCCAGCGTACCGAGCTCGGTCGTGGGCTTGGCCCGCTGCAGAGGTGCAAGGCGGTGGTTTCGGTGTTGGTGGCGCTGTCGCCTCGTCTCCGCCAGTGGCCCCGAATGCCCCAGTGAGTGTGCGAATCTTCCGGCAGGAGGACGATAGAAAGCTCTTCGCCAGTGCTGTTGACAGGTGAGCGGTGTTGTTCGCGTGTTCTTGTCGGAGTTGGCTTTTTTCGAGGGCCCCGAGTCGACTACGTGTTGCATATATGCGATGCTCGAGTTGTTCTAATTGTTGAAGCGCTGGTGTTCCTCATGATAAGGTGGCTTTACAGGGCTGTGAGTTGGCCGGACTTCACGGCTAGCGTAGTTATCTCAGTACTGCAATTGGGTGGCGAAGTAAGCCATCTACTATGGGGGGGGCGTAGTAATCACGACCCTTCATGTACACATAACCCTGTATATTCCAGCGTTTTTACGAAGCATGTTTGGTCCTGATTTCTATGTTGTGCCGTGATGGCTGACTTTAGTCTTAATTACTAAACCAACACACTTCGAGCCGCAGACGCGCTACGAGTAGTCAGGTGCAAGGACGCTCAACTCTGCAAATTACCGCACGGTACTAACTGCTGTAATACCTAACCAACTACTGACTAATAGTTGACAACTTTTAGTCACCCACCTAAAACGTGTCAATTTCTGCGTGGAGTGCGTACCATACAGCATGGCAGTGAACGACCCACCCATTCAACGCGTAAAGTACTCTACTATTAATAGTATGATAAGATAGTATAGCTGTCGCTAGGAACTCGCGCAGCAGGATAGTAGTAACTGTCGTCAACTTGTGTGCATTGGTGGGGGAAAAAACAGGGAAAAACGGCGACAACGTGCCCCGAGAACCCCCTCTGCACTCCATTCAGGCGGTACACGCGCATGATCGCGCAGGCTATGGCAATGAGGATCTGCTCCACTTGCGGGGGCCTGAAATGATTTGGTTTTTGTATATTGGGCTGGAAATGACTTGAAATTGTATGGTGGGTCTGAAATGACTTGAACAACTTGTGTGCAGTAGTGGGGAAAAAAACAGGAAAAAACGAGGGTCACGGGTTCAAAACCGTGTTGACCACGTTTTTTTTCGCCGTTAGAGTTGCAGTACGTTTACTTATAGAAGTAAAGAAAAACTGGATTTTCACACCACTTGTACGAGTAGGGTAACAGGTAGTACAGGTGCTTATCATCACAAGGGTCGGGGTCGAGACCCGTATACCTCTCACAACTTTTTTTTTTATGTGGGAGTACAACGAATTAGACAGATTAAAATTTGAGAATATGTTGGATAACAACGTAGTAGACGAATAAAATTATGAGAATTTGATGAAAAATGCCGATGGAAAAGTGCAGACAGATTCGACTGTTTAATCAAGTAAAAAAACGGTCGACGCTTTTCTCGCAAGGGGTCCCTATCACGAGAGACTTGGTCAAAGTTAGAAACAATCAGCTCTGTGCGGCGTCGAGATTACCAGCATGTTCCTGTGACTCCAAAGTGAGACCAACAGCCGTGTCCCTCCTGTGCCCGCTGTTTCCATGCCAGATATTGCCGGAAGGGCTAGCTGCTGTTAATGGTGTTTCTTCGATGTCAAGGGGGTGCTTCTGCTGCTCCTTCTGCTGCTTCTACTTCTGCTTCTGCTGCGGCTGCTGCTGCTGCTGTTGCTGTTGCTGTTGCTGTTGCTGTTGCTACTGCTACTGCTGCTGCTGCTGCTGTTGCTGCTGCTGTTGCTGCTGCTGCTGTTTGGCTACGCATTGAGGGAAGGGCCTTGCCCTCATGCTGAGAAGAAACACGGGGTAGGTTAGAAATATGTGGCGAACTTCGTCACGCGCCTTGACCTTTAAAGTATAATTTGATGGATGATGTGAGCGGTCGGCCGCCGGCAGGTTGCGGTAGACAGGGCGTCGGAAGCATGACACGGCACGGAGATAGGGTGCTGCATCAGCGCCGACCTCGTGTCTGAAAACGTAGTGTACAGTTGATTTTTTTACCACTTTTTTCCCTGCGGGGTGTTGTCGATATTTGGTACTCGTGTATTTCTAGGCACTACGCAGCATATTTTAGTCAATATATCTTGCCACTCGCAAGCACGACAGACAGCAGTACGCTCAGTTTGCGAGCGTTTTTTCGTGCTGGGCCATATCTCTGGGCCCATTTATTTATTGATCGTATGTTGAAGTAATGGTGTATAGTTTCAAAAACCTCTGAAGATATTGCTTGTTGCCCAGCACGAGAAAACGGTGTAGTTGCAGTAAGATGTTCCTTTTGTGCTGGAATATGTGTTGTCTTGCGGGCGATTTTCGTGCCAAATAAAACACCGTACGTCGTAGAGACCTTGGGCTCTCCCGGATAAAAAGTTGTCTTCAATGATGGGAGCTCTCTGTGGAATGCTTTTAGTGTGCGCAAGGTGTCATAGTACGTGATATATACCCTTTTCGGTTGGGCCCAATGTTGGATTGTTCTTAACCTTGGGTGTAGGTCACTTCCACGGTAGCCGGTGTTCTGTTTCTGCGAAGACAACACACAAAGAACGCGCGACCAAGTCAGAAAGGCGCCTTTCAAGTTCTGTAGTAGCGTACTGCAACCTGTAATTTGTATGGACCTAATTTATCGCCCCTACCAGTAAAGCATTCTAGGCCGGCGGGTAGATGCTGCTGCCTTAGTGTGCAGTTGCTGTGCGGAGTGGCGCTAGGCTTGCCGTGGGCCACTGAAACACGATACGTAGTAATAATGAACATATGTGTCTCCCTGTGTCTGGTATATATATGTCATTCAAGAGGTCCATAACACGTAGCTTGGCGGCCAGGGGGTGGCCCTCCGGGTTTCGGTTGCGTCGGAGGGGACGGGGGCGGGGGGTTGACCTGTGGAATCTCGAACGGCCTGGTCCTTTTGAGCGACGGTTACGCCTTGAGGTCGCCGGCATCGATGCCGGCTCTGACGCCCTGGCGACTTCGAGTTGTAGCTGTGGTGTTGTAGACCCGTACCCGGCCGCCGACTGCGACTCGTACGATAGGGACAGCACCAAGAAAGACTCTCGTAGCGTCCTTTCACAAGTATTATACGCCCACAACGCTGAAGAGGGCATACTGAACAAGTGATTTCGCCGCAAAATTATTACGTCCTCTTTTTTGTACTACTGAACGTATGTATGTCCAACACCACGGAGACAATGGCATGGTATTTGCTACGTTGCTCAACTATGAACCGTTCTTCAATCGCTGAATCGCCAGCGATTCATATCTACTATCTCCTGTCGTAGAAGAGGTCCCAGGCTGTTTTCTATGTTATTTTTTGTGTAGTTTTACTCGTGGTGTGTGCTACTGCGTACCGCACGAGTTTTTGCCGTTACGACAAAACGTAACACCAGTGAGAGACCCCCAAACGGGGACGGCATGTCCAAATTTCTGGTGCATCCCTTTGAAGTCTGATAAAATGAGACGAACTTAAACATTTACCTGTTTCGTTATCAAAACCAGATATAAACCTGGCCGTTTTATCATACTTTTTGAGTGTAAAATGAAGCCAAATAGCGTATTTTTGGCCTCCGGCAGGCCCTCCGGGGGCGCCTCCAGCGGGGCCTCCTCCGCCGGTGGGGGGGGGGGGGTTGGCTCGCTACGCTCGCCAGCCAACTAATTACTAGGGGGGGAACTCCAGCCAACTCACAGCCCTAGTGATTACCTACCCGTCTTTCTCAACAGCCAGTTCCTAGAAACCGATCAAGTATCATTATCACCCCACAGGCCTGCGGGGCACGACGAGCGGGTGATTTTTAAGCGTATATGGGGTGCCGGTCGCTGCCTGCGTGTATGCCGTTGGCCTCGTTGCTCTCACGGATCTACATTATTTGACTTTTTCGTGGTTCGTGTCGCGGCATGTCGTGACACGTGCCGCGGCATTTCGCGACATGCCGCGACACCTAGGGTTAGGGTTAGGGTTAACGACACTCGCCGCGACACTCCCCGCGACACTCGCCGCGACACTCGCCGCGAGACGTCGTGGGGTGTCGACGACATGCCGCGGCGTGCCGCGGCAGCGTCCGTGGTGTTTCGTGGCATGTCGAGACACGTGTCGCGACGCGTGCCACGAAAAAGTCAAATAATGTAGCTCTTCCCTGAGCGGCTCCGAGGGCACCGAACGAAACTAGACGCGCCAGCCTGCTGACCGAGAGCAACAACGACCCTAGCGCATGGCGTTCAGCCTTTTGTATTTGCTTGGCCGTCGCTGTTAGTTTCCAGCTCCACTCGCAGGAACCTTTACACTCAACGACGTTCTGGACAAGCCGTGGTCACAGGTGTCAACCCTTCCCTGGTTGGTGAAAACCCAACGTGCTCCGCCCCGGCATTGTAGGGATGTGAGGGTCTACAGTATGCTCGTACGACTACGGCCATGCACGACATGATGAGTACCCCCCCCCGGTACTTGTCTTTGCGTTTATCGCACAACGTGCAGTATTCCGACCGCTCGTCAATTTCCATCGAACCAACAGTTCAGAAGAAAAGCTTCAAGGTGTCAGCGTCATGGGGCCCCCTCAGTAAGGGTCGTTCTTATCGGAGCCATAAATTTCCAAAATTTCCATGTTTTTTTTTGCGCAAATTTTTAGATTTCCATTTTTTCCATTTTGTTTTCCATTTATTGGAACGTGAAGCCTTCCAAACATTTTGCCCTCTGAAGAATTTCCAAGATTTCCAAGATTTCCAAGATTTTCATTTTTTTTGGAAAAAAATATTGGAAATTATGGAAAAAAAGCTGCTCGGTAAGAATGGCCCTAAGTATCACCGACACCTCACAGGGCGTTTTTTTTTCAAAACCTACAGTAGTTTCACAGACGGGATGCAGGCCTTCATAGTCATATCAAACCCTGTCTTGGTTCCATTCATGCTTTTGCCGCCCTGACGCATGCTACGGTAGAGGTTTACCGTGTTTTTTCTGCCTTATAAGGGTGATCACTTGAGGAGCTCTATACATCACCCAAAAACTGATTTTGAAAAAAAATAAAAGTGCTACCCGATGAACGAAAACAATGAACACTATTATTGCAGCACAAGCAGGAAAGTCCGACGATCTGGGGTTAACCCATTCAGAACTGAAACAAATGTCCCATACTAATTCCAAGTAGTTTGTCCCCAAATACGTGGGACCAGTTCTTAAGGGGTTAAGGAGCTCGACCATTCAGAACACATTTCAGCCAAATAACGGTATAACTCTATCGTAGCACGCGTCTGTTTACGTATTTTTGCCTCGTACCAATACTTGGTCCTATTTTGGATTAAGGGTCCGTTTTAACGAAGGAAAAAAAAAACAATTTGGAAAAAAAAAAAAAAAACGCTTTTTCATTGGTCAGAACCCGCACCACCACCCAAGATTATACCCCAAGATCCTAATCTTTGGTGCTGGTGCGTGTGTTGACCAATGAAAAGTGAATTAGAATTTTATTTTTTCCGAATTGAATTTATTTTATACTCGTTAATATGGGCCCTAATAAGGAGCCCGATCATGCAGAAAACATTTCAGCCAAAAAGTGCCACCTCTATCGTAGCACGCGTCCCCTATCCATCGCAACCTACAGGTGGCCGTTCACTAATAATATCATACCCTATAGCATCCTTCAAAAGTCAAGGCGTGTTACGAGTTACACCACACACTTGCAAGCTCCCCCGTATTTCTTCTCGGCACAGGGCCAAGACCCACCCCTTGACGGGTAGTCACAACGGCGGCAAGCAGTAGCAGCCCCCCCGACATCGGCGACGCGCCTCTGCCACGTGGTAGCTAGCCTTCCCGGCAACACCTGGCACGGAAGCAGCGGGAACCGGAGGGGTAGCGCTGTTGGCCTCACTTTGAAGTCGACAAGGAACATGCCGGTAAAAACAAAGCCGCACATACGTACAGTAGTTGGGTATACTTTTGCTAAAAGTTATAAAAACTTTGCTACATCGTGGTAACCAGCAGCCTACCGAGTCACTGATCGGTAAGATATTATGCAGCCATCTGTATCGAGTTGGCCACAGCAGCACAAGGTGCTACGACGGTACAAGCAATGCGGTGTATGTCAAATGTCGATTTAGTATGAGCATCATTCAATGTGTCGCTTCGTCTATTGAGTATTTCAGAATATCGGGACCCAAACAGGAGTGACAGACGAACAAGGGTCCACCGGCGATGTACATTATTTTGTCTTTTCTTTGTCCCACCAAAGCAGCATGGAGGCACGACCCCATGGACTCACCATAAAACCCCCACGGAAGTGCCATGGAAGCACCATGGATCCACGACGGAAGCACCAAAGTCCCACCATGAACCAACCATGGACCAACCAAGGGTTCACCATGGACCCACCGTGGACCAAGCATGGACCCACCATGGACCCACCACGAAAGCATCACGGGCCCAGTTCGTCTTCCATAAATCCAAGAATTTCACCTCTGACAATTGAATACGAATACCCCCAACCGTTCCTGTTAATCATTACCACAACGTGCAAACCAACAAAATAGACCGTCGTGGCCCTATCTCATTATTCCATGCTAATGTATCCAACGGCCTAAGCCTGCTTTGAACACTCTGGACCCACCGTGAACCCACCAAAGAAGTGCCGTGTAGGCACCATGGACCCACCACGGACCCTCAACGAAACCACCATGGACCAACCTTCGATCCACCATGGACCAACCTTCGATCCACCATGGACCAACTATGGATCCACTACTGTGGAAGTACCAAGGCCATGGATTCACCATGTACCCACCACGGAAGCACAACGGAACCATGGAGGCACGATGAACCCATCACGGACCCACCACGGACCCGCCACACGGACCTACGAGGGACTCACCATGGACCACCCATAGACCTACCATGAACCCACCGTGGACTCACCACTGCAGAAGCACCCATGGAAGCACCATAGACCCACCACGAAGTCATGGAGGCACCATCGAACCACCATAAATCAACCATGGACCCACTACGGACCAATCATGGGCCCACCATGGAGTCATGGAGTCACCCTGAGTCCATCATGGATGGTCCGTGGTGATGCCATGGTGCTGCCACGGGGGGCTTATGGTAGATCCATGGTGGGCCCATGGTTGGTTCAAGGTGAATCCATAATGCTTTCACAGTGGGTCCGTGGTGAGTCCATTGTGGGTCCATGGTGAGTCCATGGTGGTTCTGTGGTGGGTCCATGGTGCCTCCATGACTCCATGGTGGGTTCATGGTGCTTTCATGGTGAGTCTGTGGTGATTTCGCCGTGGTGAGCCCATGGTGAGTTCATGGTAGATCCATGGGTAATCCATGATGGATTTGTGGTCGGTCAATGGTGGGCCCATGGTAGGCCCATAGTAGACCAATTGTGCTTCCATGGTGGGTCCATGGTGCCTCCATTACTACATGGTGGGTCCATGGTTCCTCCATGACTCCATGGTGGGTCAATGGTTTCTCCATGACTCCACGGTGGGTCCATGGTGGGTCCATGGTGCTTTAATGGTGGATCCGTGGTGGGTCCATGGTTGGTCCGTGGTGCTTCCGCAGGGGTGGGTCCATGGTGAGCCCATGGTAAGTCTATGGGTGGTCCTTGGTGGGTCCATGATGGGTCCATGATGGGTCCGTGGTGGGTCCGCGGTGGGCCCATGGTGGGCCCATGGTGTTTCCATGGTGGGTCGATGGTACTGTAGTTACAGGTTCATGGTTGGCCCATCCTTGGTCCATGGTTGGTCCATGGTGGGTCCTTTGTGGGTCCGTGGTTTTTACGTGGTGGGTCCATATTGGGCCCATGGTGTTTCCATGGTGGGTCGATGGTACTGTAATTGCATACAACTCATTTTCTGCGTGTGTTTCTTTCTCCTTTCACCCTATTTCCGGAGCTGAACCTCATGGGATCAATCGGTTAACCCCGACTGACAGTCAGTGCATGCTCCGTGTGGACTGACTGGCGTAACTCAGCAGCCACGCCACATACATCCATTCATGGGACATCTCGCTACGTAAAAAAGCTAATATGCATTGGAGAGGTTGAGAGGTTGGTTGTCCACTAAGCTGTATGATACGCACTCCACCATTGTTCCCACCGCATAGTAGACCCAGCGCTCTCAACAACTGAAACAACTCGGGCATCGAAATTTTCACTAAAACCGGTGATCTCGAAAAGAGCCAACTCTGACAAGGACGCGGAAGACACAGCTCTCACCTGTCAACGAGACACGCGAAATACTTTCTATCGTCCTTCGGCCGGAAGATTCGTACACTAACTGGGGGCTTCGGCACTGCTCGTGGTGGATTCGAGAGGACAACAGCGCAATAATCGGAACCACAGCAACCCGCTTCTTCCGTGGGCCACGCCCACGATCGAGCTCGGTACGTTGGGCCGCGCTCCACCAAGAGGTGGATGGCGACTTCCTTCTCCCGGATCATCGGAAGCCGCTCCTGGCCGAGGTTCACCCCGATGGCGTCACGAGGGATACGCCCCTGCGAGTCACTCGCAGCCTCATCCGCTCTCGCCTCGAGGAGAACGCTCTCAGAGGTGGGACAGCAGAGGCCAGTGCTAAGGTGGAGCAGCTGCTTACCATCGATTTTGATGTTTACCCATTGAGACCGCTGTAATGCATTAGGGAACCGGTGCATTAGGGGACCGAACCTGGGATTTAGATTTGTGGCTAGGGGTGCATTAGGGGACCGAGTCTGGGATTTTGGCTAGGGGACCGGTGCATAAGGGGACCGGGTCTGGGATTTTGGCGAGGGGGTCGGTGCATTAGGTGGCCGCATCGAGTATTTGAGCTAGGGGAACCGTTTGGTACGGGACCGAAAACTGGACTTGGGCTGTTAGTGTGCACTCGTTCGAGCTTCAACGTTAAAACATTCTTCTTCACGCGAAGACTGTTCCGTTTCTTTCGCCGTGCCGTAGTCGGGCATTATAATCCATGGTACGTATCTGCTTTGTTATATAATCGTCGACGAGGCTGAAAAACACGTCAGGGTCAACTCACCGTTAGAAAACAGACGACTGGCGAGTACGAGTTTGTACTGAGTACTTCGGTCAATGTAGGCAAAGTGTCATGGATAGTCATATTTCGTTCTGAATGACTTGGAAAATATTCCCGAACTGATAAGAAGTTGAAACATGGCATCGCGTGAATGCGGAATGGTTGGATTTTAATTAAATTCCCGTGGAAAATATTTCCTGAATGAAAAAACGTCATGAACATGCATCGCATGAATGCGGTATGATTGTTTTTTAATGAAGACGCCCTGACATATTCGTACCGTTCAAATTCCCAAACTCCAACCACCGTATTTTTTGCTAATCTAGCAAATGAAGACATGTGTTATAACCAAACCGGGATCATATCGATTTATTCGCGACATAATGTCTCAACTTCGTACCGATCGAAACAAGAACCAGCACCCGAAACCCCTCTTACCTAGCACATATTTCAAATGAAAAGCACGCGCGTCTTTTCCGGCCCGATCCAGTACTTTTTGCCGAACGACTTCGCACCAAGCAATCTGCCACTAGCGCTACGCAGAAACCCGACTTCGTACGGATCAAACTCCCCCCATCGATGCCGATCGAAACGAGAACCAGAGCGGGGAACACATTTTTTCGCAGCACATATTGCAATTGAAAGGCACGCGAGTCTTTTTCGGGCCGATCCAATGTTTTTTTGCCGAACGACTTCGTACCAGTCAATCTGCCACTAGCACTACGTAGAAAACCGACTTCGTACCGATTAAATTCCCCCCATCGATGCCGATCGAAACAAGAACCAGCGCCCGAAACCTCTCTTACCCAGTACATATTTCAAATGAAAGGCACGCGCGTCTTTTCCGGCCCGATTCAGTACTTTTTGCCGAACGACTTCGTACCAATCAATCTACCACTAGCGCTACGCAGAAACCCGACTTCGTACGGATCAAACTCCCCCCATCTGTGAAGAGGGCCGCGGATGAATTGCCCCCATCAACTGGAGACCAGGGCTAGCCTGACACCCTCAGAAAGCTAATTTGCCGTGGTATGTAATTATAACCCCCTGACAGGTTCGCACAGTTCAAATTCCCAAACTCCAACCACCGTATTTCGTACTGATCTAGCAAATGCAAACATGTGCCATAACCAAACCGGGATCATGTCGATTTGTTCGCGACATGTGTCAACTTCGTGCCGATTGAAACTGAAACCAGCACGGGAAACACCTCTTACCCAGTGCATAGTTCAATTAATCGAGATGCGCGTCTATTTTGGGCGGATCCAGTACTTTTTGCCAAACGACTTCGTATCAATCAATCTGTCACTAGTTTTTTGCGATCAAATCGACTTAGGGCCTCCGCCAGCTTCGTATCTGTCGTTTTTCCCGCTACCGCTCGTTTGACGCATACACACAATGTACCCTCAGCTGACACCAGTGCTTGAAATGCCAAATCCAATTTTTTATCCTCCTTTGTTCGCAGAGGATGATTTTCCAATTAAAAGGCCCGGGGGCCTTTTCCGGTCTGGTCCAGAACATGTTGACCCCCAACGACTTCGTACCGACCAAGCTTCGTCTGGAGCTACCTTCCGAGCCGTTTTCGTACCAATCAAACTACCACCATCTCTTGTGAACACCCAACCTGTTTCAGAACGATAATTCCACACGCCAAGTGTACTTATGACGAATTAGACCGCGGGTTAATCTTTCACATCAAAATCTACAGTAGTATCTAGTTTTCGCCGCCGACTTCGTACGAATTCATTTACCAGTTACGCTAGTCTCATAGCGTCATAAACCAAGTTGTTACCGACCAAACTGACGCTATCTCTTGAAATACCTCAACCAGCTTAGAACTATCATTTCACGCACAAAATACGGTCAACCAAACGGGCCGCTGTAATGGTGTCTAGCCAAAATCCCAGACCCGGTCCCCTGATGCACCGGTCCCCTAGCCAACATCCCAGACCCGATCCCCTTATGCACCGGTCTCCTAGCCAAAATTCCAGACTCGGTCTCTAATGCACCGGTCCCCTAGCCACAAATAAATCCCAGGTTCGGTCCCCTGATGCACCGGTCCCCTAATGCATTACACCGCCTCTCTTCTCCCTCCGCCGCGAGCAACAGCTGGAGGGTTTCCTTCGTGTTGGACCTTAAAACGGCACCGTGAAGAGAGACGGGGAATGTCGCCGTGCCCCCGATCGCCCGCATCCCCTCGTCGATCAGGATCCGAAGCACGCCCCCAAAGACTTTCAACGTGGCCATCACGAGTGGGGATATGGTAGGCTCGTGCATGGGCATACGCTGCACCGGCCCCGGCGACAGCAGCCGGGATACCATGCTCCCGCGGCCTTCGACGCTCGCCATAAAGAGCGGTGTTGTGCCGTGGCTGGAGCAGCTGTTCAGCGTAGCGCGTGCTTTGGTGTACAGGATGTCGACCAAGTCCATAGCACCGTGTTGGGCCACGGCGTGCAGAGGGGTGTACCTTATCTCGTCTGCCAATGCCGGGTTGGCGCCCATCTCCAGCAACACCCGCGCCACTGGAACGCAGTCCTCCACACATGCATAAGCCGTCATAAGAGGGGTGCGGCCTCTCGTGCCTGTGACATTGGGGTCGACGCCGGCCCGCTTCAGCAAGCGCACGATTTCGCCATTGCCTCCCTTCGCCATGACACGCAGGGCCCGTTATCCAGGCATGATACCATTGTCTATACTTGGGCAAAGCAGCTTGTGATCAGCAGGCTTGTTGGGGTCTGCCCCGTGCTTGAGTGATAAGTTGGTCACGTCGACGTCACCCCCAGCGGTGGCGGACATGCTCGGTGCGTAGAGCAGCTCCCTAGGTTCATTCACGTTCGCTGCGCGAGCTCCACAACTTCACATCTCTCCCCGTCACCGCCGCGCCATTTACCAAACATGCATCCCACTTTCCAAAGGTGGGCATTGGAAAATATTTACCGGCATGGCTAGAACGCCGAGTTCCCTTCGGTTGTCCACGGATTGACGAACGTTAACTGCATGCAGATGCCACACCCTGCGGCACGACAACGACTGCGCTATATATGTGAGCGATGGCCTCACCTGTGTTGCAGTGCCCACAAAACAAAAACAAAACTCTTGAAACAGAGACTCTGGAACCACACCTGCCCATTTTTTTTTTCCTGTAGGACATTCCGTAGTGCTGCTCTAGCTCCGAACTTTCCAATTAATCCAATATTTGGCAAGGCAGATATGAGCTCCTTGGTGCACTCCCGTGAGTGTGCCAAAGCGACAGCAGTTTCCGCGCCCTCCTTCGATGCGGACCTCGTCGCTGAAAAATTAAAATGTGGTTCCAGGCGCTTGAATTTGTGGATTCCAGTACTGTAGCCAAGTATTTCTTTCCCTGCCGTAGAACAAGCTCGTGCTCGTTCTACACGAGATATTTTTTTTCGAAAAGCACCTCGTGCTCGTTTTAGGGCCCGAATTAACGAGTATAAAATAAATTCAATTTGGAAAAAATAAAATTCAAATTCGCTTTTCATTGGTCAACACACGCACCAGCACCAAATATGATACCCCAAGATCCTAATCTTTGGTGCTGGTGCGTGTGTTGACCAATGAAAAGCGGGTTTGATTTTTTTTTTTTCCAAATTGAATTTTTTTCTTCTTCGTTAAAACGGACCCTTAATCCAAAGTTGTCGGAACTTTCAATTTCAATATTTTCTGATGCAATAAATATCCTTCGTTGTATACTCAAGGCCATAGCATTGATCATCGGGTATGTAGCACTTTTTTCCCCCTCCAAAATCAGTTTTTGAGTGAGGTATAGAGGTCCTATACTATAATCAAGTGATTATCATAACCTCGGGAAACAAAATGGTGCACCTCTACCGCCGTAGCATGCGTCTATACTATAATCAAGTCAGGAGTCCCCCAAACAATTAGGAGGCACCCCTCGAAGGCAAAAAACACGCTTCACAGGGGGGTGTTCGGTAGGGTGGGGAGTTTCGCTGAAATGGTATTGGGACCAATGCCAAGAGCACGTCTAACCGAGTATACAAATACCAGAATACTTGATATGCAGACGGATATAGTAGTGCGAGAAACCGCATACTCAAGCGACTGGAACCACATTTATTTTCAAACTTCAACGACGAGGTCCGCATCGAAGGAGGCCACGGAATCTGCTGCCGCTTTGGCACACTGACGGGCGTGTACCAAGGAGCTTATATCTGCCTTGCCAAGTTTTGTATCAATGGGAAAGTTCCGAGCTAGGGCAGAATTACGAAAAGTCCTACAGAAAAAACAACTCGGGTAGACGTGGTTCCAGTATCTCTTTGTCAAGAGATTTTATAAAATCGTCTTTTTTTGGTGGGCACTGCAACACAGGTGGTCCTCGAATCCTCGAACAAAGTCAAACGTACTCTGACCTGTCCCCGCCATGAAAATCCATTCCGTCACTTTCGAACTCCCCGAGTCCACGAATAGAACGAAAAATCTTTTTTTTTTAAATGTGCATGCTTTCATTTTTCAAAAGTTCCTCGGATGCCTGTCTGCCGTGCACAACCATTACGACGGCATTCCTTGAGCTGAGTCTATACAACGTGTGCGTATATACTGCTGTAGGCATCCTCCTTTTTGGACTCGGCCCGTATTTTTTCTCCAACAGCATGCCGCCGAAAACAACACTCCTGGACAGTCCTGGAGGCACACATCAATCAATACATTTGCCCCTTTTTGGTGAGCTATACGTAGCAGCAGCAGTGCCCAGTGTACATCTCAGAGTAGACTACTATCGGTTGCGCCACAGGGTGGTCGGACTGCACCCTACACACTTATGTATCAGCACCACAAACAGAGCAGTGTGTGTGTCGTGTGTATTGCAGAACTTCAGCAGCACAACGTTACTCTGCTGTACGAATATATATGAGGTTTGGACAGACACAGCAGTTGTGGTTCCAGGTTCTGAGCTGGAGGTATCTTTGATATCTTTCATTTTCATGTTTCCGTCGGTAATTTTTGTGGCGGGCGGGTGCAACGCGCCCAGCGTGCAACACTCAACAGCAGCAGCAGACTGCCAGAGTAGTCGCAGCAGTCATCCTGGTTCGTTAGCCTGTGGACCCCCTGACGGATTTCGGTTCTATGGCTATATTACCAATTGCTGCGCCTCCCTCCTTCTGACCTCTGTTGTGCCGGTGCTGGGGTGGCGCTGTGCTGCTGCTGCTGGCGGGTGGCGTGGGCGTCGGGAATGTCAGGTATTATGGGTTCTAGAGCTGTCGTCAACGCAGCTTTGTTTGATGCCGTGAGCAATGGGCACATGGGGGGAGTGAAGACCGCGCTGGCAGCTGGAGCGAACGCCAACGGAGGTCCTGAGCAACCTTGCACCCCCATCATGGCCGCCACGGGTAGGGATGACGTCGACCTGATCAACATATTAGTCGAGCACGGAGGAGATCCCGATCAGCCTGCTGTTCGCGAGCTACCGTGCACAGGTCTAAACCTTTCAATCATGCCTGGAGAACGGGCCCTGCACATGGCGGTGGTACGAGGCAACACTACCACCGTTCGTTTCTTGCTGAAGCGCGCGCACGCCGACCCCAATGTCTCCGGCCCGAGAGGCTGGACTCCGCTTTTAATGGCTGCCGCATGCCTGGATACAAACTACGTCGCAGTGGTGCGGATGCTGCTCGAGGCCGGGGCCGACCCGGCCTTAGCAAACGAAGACGGGTTCACCCCTCTGCATGTGGTGGCCCAACACAATGTCCTCGATTTGGTCGATATTCTGTACACCGCATCACCCGCCGCGCTGAACTGCTACTCCTACAACGGCGAAACCCCACTATTTATGGCTTGCTCCCGCGGCCACGCGGACATGACGTCCCGGCTGTTGTCTCTGGGGGCGATGCAGTCGATGCCCCCGGACTACCGCAATATGCTGCCCCTCGCAACGGCCGCGATTGTTGGCTTTGAAGGCGTGGTGCGGGTGCTGATAAAAAAGGGAATGCCCGCGGTAGGTGGCACGCAGACGTTGCACTTCGCTATTTTCGGCGCCGTTCAGCAGCGCCAGACGAAAATCCTCCGGCTGCTGCTCGCGGCGGACGGAGAAGAGGAGCGATCGCACTGGGCGAACATCATAGTGGACGGCAAGTTCCTGCTTCACCATGCGGCTGGGTACTACTGGTGTCCGGCCGCAGTAAACGTTCTCCTCGCGGCGGGGGCGGACGAGGCGGCGCTTGACTCGATGGGGCGTACCCCTCGTGACAGCATCGGGGTGGCTATCGGTAAGGAGCAGCCTACGATGGATCGGGAAAAGGAAGTAGCTATTCGCCGCATGCTAGAGCACGGCCCAGCGTACCGAGCTCGATCGTGGGCATGGCCCACCGAAGAAGCGGGCGACGCCGCCGCTTCGCCTCCGCAAGCAGCGCTGCCGAAGGCCCCAGTATATGTGCGAATTTTCCGGTCGAAAAGCCAAACTCGTACAACATTCTTCTTCGCGAGGCTCGTCACTACCACGAGAACGCGTACTACTACTCGTAGTCGGCAAGACCTGGTGAGCGATACGAGTAGAGGTTGATAAATGTTCGTACCTACGGCAGTATCTTTATCGATAATCCTAATGGGGTTCGTCAGCTGTAAGAGGGAGTGTCCAAAAACAATTACAATCCTATTTCAACCATCCCATTTCCGTTTTACACTGTTTTTCCTACCCATGGATACATCGTCGGACTGCGCGTGCATTTCGTCTCAAAGGCTGTTTTTTGGGTGGAACATACGTAGAGCTCATCATTACAGCCTCATGAGAAAATTGAGGCACCCTCTCTACATGCCTGTAGCAATACTCGCCTTTGGTTTGTGATATTTATCAAGTGTGGATATGGATTGATCATGGTATCCTACGACAATGATACCAGGTACAGCAGTATCGTATTATACGTCGTACCAGGCATCAGAGGATACACCCAGTACTCCAGTAGAGTCTTCCACATTTTTTTTTTGTTTTGTTTTCCCCATCCCATTTATTATCTTCGCACTTCTGTCCGTCTCCCTCCATAGTCGTAACTCAGATCCGTGGTCACAAAGCAGGCTCTTCTCCCTCCTCTCCGCTACGGTTCGTGCCTTGATTTTTATCGCGCAGAGGGTTCAGCATTCCCAACGCTCGTCAATTTTCATCGAATTTTGCTAGCTCATGCTCTCGCGCTTTCCGCTACTGTAGTCAATATATTTTTTGCGAGAAAAAGTCCCTACGAGCACGAGTATGCACTCGGGGAGGCTCGACCTACGACCTTGACTCTAACAGGGACGAGATTCGCCTGCCATTCCACCGGGGACGCCGGATATTTTAGAGGGAAAACGTTCTGGGAATATTCCCCATAAAAAAAGGCGGGGGAAAAAAATACGCGGGGAAAACAAAAAGAGGCCTTTGTTTGCTCTCCTGATCCCACGTAAACCTGATCCCACCCGAATATGATCCCATCTGGCACCCTGCGCCCGACGAAGAAAAAATGAATAAAATCAACAAGGGTGCACAAAAAAAAAAGAAAACGACACCACACACCTAGGAAGGTCAGAATGAAAAACAAACCGGATCGCTGTGATCACAGGACGAAATGAGCAAAAAACATTTTTTTTTCGTTTTTTGTTCCCTTTTTTTTACTTGGTTTTAGAGACCCCCCCATATTTTTTTTTCGCTGATCGGGTTAGGGGGGGGGGTGGGGGGGGGTGTACTCATGTTGTGCACGGCCGTAGTCATATGACCATAGACCCTCGCATCCCTACAATGCCGGGACGGAGCGCGTTGGGTTTTCACCAACCAGGCAGACATTGCTTGCACCAAGCGCGAAACGCCGTGGGGTATTGGGCGAGTCGCATGGAGGGTGAGCTGCATCCTGCTAAGAACCGCCTCTGAGGCGGACTTGCATATGGACGACAGCTTCAATGAGTTAATTTAATTTCTGGTGTGGCCACTTCCGGAGACAGCAATGGGTTTTACTATGTAACTGCCTCGCGGACGCCTTACCATATTAACACTACGTGATACGACCATTCCCCTTGTGCGGAACAAAGGTTCTCCACCCCGCACAAATGATCTACTCGACCGCCAGCTTTGGTGACCGCCAAAAAAAAATAACTAAAAAAAAACGGCACCCTGGTTGTCTAGCTCACGCAGCGAGTGGCGTGTTTTACAGCGTCGTTGCCAACCGACGCCAACCCAACCTATAAAATTCAATATTTATAGGGGGGAGGGGGGTAATTATAAAAAAACTTGACTTATTGTTTTCTGGGATCACAACGGTCCGGTTTCTTCCCTCCAATATAGGGGGGGGGGTGTGTGGTGTCGATAACTTTTTTTTTTGTGCGCCCATAGCGAACTAAAAAAAAAAAAAAAAAATAACGAACACCACCCACAAGGTGCAGAAATATAGTTAGCCCTCCGCAGCTCGATACACATCAGTTTTTTTGTTTCAACTGGCACCTACTGAGCTATCGAGTTAAAAGATCATCGATCGATTACCCAGCCCAGGGTAAAATCCCCGTATACCACTCTCCCTCGAATCCATGTCCTCGGCGACGTCAAATGTGAAGGTGTTACCTACTGAGCTATCCGGGTGAAAGAACGATCGGTTACCCAGCCCAGGGTAATCCTTACAATACCGTATGAACCCACCAACAAGAAACACCTACGTCGTATAGAATCGTAAGCTGAGCAAGCCTTATAATATTATCGTGTCACCAGCCTTGTTCAACCTTGAGCATAGGTTATATAGATTGTTATATAGGATTTAGTGTAGCGCTCGCCGCTGAGCACGTTTTATTAATCCAATTTTCTCAGAGTCCCCAAAAAAAGTGAACATTTTGTTCTCATTAGCCTTGGAGGGTTGTTTCTTATTCGTGGGCCAACACTAACTGTAGGTTATCTGACATCCTTTTTTTTTACCGAGGAATGCCTTGGATACGTATTGTGATATCGTGTGATGTTGCTACATGTTATGGTACACTGCTGGAATGATGTGGAAACGTTGGTAAATACCTGGTATCAGGTATAAGAATCGTATTGGTAGTACTTGGAAGGCGTATCTTAGATGGGAACCAGGGATTCCCAGGTGGCCTTTGGCCACCTACCCTGCCTTTTAGTATTTCATCGCGGAAAAGGCTCTTCTTCTATCTCTAAGCAAACAACACACGTGAGTACCAACGAGTACCCGTTCCATAGGCTGACCTGGCTAGGGAGATACTCTGTGTCCTTACCCTAACCTTATCACATACCTGGTACACATGATAGTAGCCCGATATTCGTACCACGTACATATGATTTGAGCGTTATGTGATATATCCGTCAGTATGAATGTGTGAAAAGGCGGGGTTCGCCGTTTCTAATACGTAAAGTCTCTGGCCTGCTATTGTGGGACGATTAATGTTATATACACATGTTGGTGCTTGATGGCGGGATACGCTTTGCCATGTATAACAAAAAATAGGAGTTTTCGGTACACGTATCCGACGCAAGTCGACGAGGGAAGAAAGTGCTGAAATCTTCTCGCAGATAAAAATGCAAGGCAAGAACCATAGTGGGGAAGGAGGGAGAAAAGCCTCCTTTGTGACCCCGGATCTGAGCTACGACTAGGAAGGAGAGAGAAAGGAATGGCGAAGATAGTAAATGGGATGGACAATATATATATTATATATTATATATATAGCGTACCCGTGGCATTATTTTGCGCTGCCGTCGATAGTTCACTGAAACAATTGGATTGGATGAGGCCTCCTACCCGGAAGCAGGGGAAGCTCGCCCGGGATGAACCCGCGTGTCGAATGCTCGCCCAAACACCCCTGGGGATGAAACGATCGTGCAGAAAAGTGAACAAGACTGATTTTTGTACGCTGCTTGCACCACTCGACCCGTATCACGCATTCCTTTCCGAGCTTGGAACCGTAATTCCATGAGAAATCACGAAATACCTAGCCCAGCAACCGCTGGCCAGCTACAAAAGCAGCAGCCCTGTCTGTTCGCGTGTTCTACCAGTCTGCCAGCACTGTTCCGTGCTGTACCCACTTGGTATTCCAACTCACACAATCAACCAAACAGTGCCTCGTTGCTGTTATTTTAGCCACGAATATGAACCAAACGCCTAATTCTCTCTATTAATAGAACAACAAACAACATATTATTATTTTATCGGTTCCCGATCTAGAATCATATTCTCCTTTTTTTCATCCCGTTTATTGTCTCTGCCCTTCTTGCTCCTGCTCCCTCCTATTAACAGTCGTAACTCTCAGATCCGGGGTCAGGCGCGTGCTACGTACAATAGAGGTGTAGGGTATACCTTTTTTTGGCTGAAACGTTTCCTGAATGATCGGGCTCCTTACCACAGAATCGTCGGACTTTCATTCTGGCCTTGCAATACTTTTCATTTTATACTCAAGCCATGGGATTTGCTCATCGGGTATATATACTGTATACAAGTACCTGTAGCAGTAATTAATTTTCCTCCAAAATTCAGTTTTTTACTCACTATTAGTATGGAGGTCCTCAAGTGACCACCCTCAGAAGGCAAAAACATGGTGAACCTCTACCTTAAGATAGCATGCGTCGTCACTCAATATAGGCGTTTCTCCCCCCCTCCCCACTACGGTACATGCCTGGCAGTTTTATTGCGGGGAGGGTTCAGCACTGCTGTCTTCCCTCATCGACTCGCACCGAATTGATTTGTTCGTCTGTAGGGAGAGTGGGAAAAAATGTGTTGTTCTCTGCCTACCCTGTTGCTCGCGCGCTTCGGCTACGAGGCGTTTGAGGAATGCTCGTGCCTTGGATAGAATTACCAGGCGGTTCTGACAAAACAAAATCCTGGAAGAAACTTTGTGCCGGTCCTGGACCCATCTGATTCGGCCACGACTCCACTGTGGCGTGATATTTGACGCTGCCGCCGAAATAATTTCATGTAAGTATTGGGTTGGGTGAGGCAATCCTGCCTCGGTCGGCGGTCTCCCCCATATACGTTGTTGCGTTCTTAGGTTATCGGTGACTAAAGTTTGGGTGATGAGTCGCCTTCCCCGTCACCCATAGCGCCAAGCGAATACCAGACACTAACCTGTCCCTGAATAAAAGGGACCGTTTGTGTGTTAATATTTCATACAAACCAGCATTAGATTTAGGGGCATAGTGGTATGTCTAAAAACGGTGCGTCACCAAGAAACCAAACACTTTTTCCCACTGTGGCACGTCGGATTTCGGACGCTTACATACAGGTGCGCAAGGCCACCTTATAGGGGCGGTGGCTTATTTTCTGAGCTGCTCCTCACGTGAGGGGGGGGGGGGGGGGACTCAATATCTCACCCGGAAGAAAAAAAACTTGCCTTCCAAAAAAATAATTGTTCGCGCCATCCGACCAACGCTTCTGTACGCTACGTACGATACTGCAAAAACAAATATTCACTATCTTATTGATACTGAATGTGTCACACGAACCGGTAGTTACTCACTTGAGAAAAGCTCAATCGGCCCCAGTGACAAATTATTGCCTCAGAAGGCAAAAGCTAACTGCAACAACCCCTTTACGGTATACCGTAGGCACACCAGCATCTTCGAGACAAGTCTTCTTCTCAGATAGTGTGGGATAAAACAGTGGCAGCACTATTCGCGGCTGGTGCATCTACCCTTTTAATTATCCATTATGTTCCCAAACTACTCGAGGCATGCACCCAATGCGTCAAAGCCCGGGATAAGCGTGGAGTAGTCGATAGCCACAGCCAGGGCGGCGCGTTGAAGCCCACGAACACAACATAGAACACAGAACGAACCAGTGAAAACAAACGAAAACGAGCGAGGGGATACCAGAAAGGTGGCCCGACCGCCGAGATGGGAAACGCCGGCCAGCCCCGGTGTCCAGATGGTCGGTCGTTGGGTTACGATTGAGCTGGCTCGACCGAGATCCCGCTGGTCTCCTGTTTTCCGTGCCGAAGCTTGCTTCTATTTGAGGCGTTATAATTGATCTGGACTTCTCGTACGTAGTACTGCCTCTTTATCCGGACAGGGGCTGGGGGATGTCGGCATCTTTCTCCCGCCCCCGGCTGTACAATACAAACGACTTGTGTTTTTGACCTCCGGCAATGGGTGAGATAAATCTTGAGCTCAATACGCTTCCACATCATCCGTGCCGTGTATCATTTTTTCGTTGGTCGACTATGAGTCACCCGCTATTACGGGGTGGGCTAATGTAGTAAATAGGACCTACGGTACACACAACAACATATACATGTTTCCCTTTGTTTACTAACAATAACTGGTCCTATTTACTATGGTCCTCCGTAATAGTTGGTATTTGGCTAGGTTTTCTTTTGTGCGGAAATATGCGGAGTGCTGCGTCTTTGTGTCTGGCGGGCGCGTTTGTGGCCCGACGAGTGCTTTTTGTGGATAAAACATGTCAGCTCGTTGGCTCACTTTTGCCACTCAGCCGTGAAGTCCAGCAAACCCACAGCCCTATAAATCACCTGCAATAGCTACGTTCATAACAGTTTAGGCCCGGAAAAAACGAGTCTCGTTGCCTTTAAAACCTGCTTACCAAACGCAAGCCTTGCAAGAATCGATAACTTTTCCAGGCATCTCTTGGAGGAGCAGAGGGTTGTTTTCTTGAGAACGGTAGCTTCAGTTTCAAGTTTCAGGTGAGGTACGGGTGTTTATTTCAGCGATTCTAATACTTTTTTGTTTGTGGCAGGCACACAGTACGACGAGACAGTATTGGACAGCGCCCGGCTACGTTTACTGTTGTTGTTGTTGTTGCTGTTGCTGTTGCTGTTGTTGTGCGGGCTACCTCACGTGACGGGTATTGTTGTAGCTCTTATTGCCTCGTCCAGATGTCTTATGCACAAGGAGGTCCTCAACCCGGTTTCATAATGGCGGTAACGAGCATGCCCTAAACGGCCAGGTAGGCAACCCGACGGCTTAGAAGTGGCCAATTATCGAAATCTACATCTGTTCATGTAGTCTAACAAAATTATGCTCACACACGTTATCAGGGATGGATGCACATGTCATACCGTGTGACAAGATGCCATCTTGATATGGTAAAGTCGTAATTCGATCAACATGGATCCGAGATAGAAACAAAATTGGTCCCAACGTTTTGGGCTCGAGCGTTTGAGATGTTCGATTGAAGCCGCGAACACTTCGTCTAACCAACTCCGGCCCAACTGGCGAAAACAAAAAATAGGAAGCAATAAGTCCACAGACCAAATGCCCCGCGTATAGACGCGGTCGACGCCAGCCAGCAGCGCCCCGGCTTCCCGACCCGGCTTAAACCCGGGGACGTATGATTTCCAAGACATCCCCTGTGACCCACTTCCGGTATACCATCCGCATAATCCATACCCACCTATGATACCTGGGGATGTACCCAGGATGTCCCCTGATGACCACAGTCCGCATCTGATGCGCCGCCCCCCGCGCCTCTTTCTCTGCCGGACCTGGACTTGACAGCATCCCTCTTGGATAGTATTCCACTAGAGGACACGCCATACGTTTTGGCACACGGTGCCGGAGAGAGCATCACAGGTCTGCGACCTAGCGCGTGTCTTCGTGGTGGATGTCCGTATATAGCTGCGATGATGGCGACCCTACATAGACCGCCGCCAGGCCCAGGTGTGCTTCCACTTCAACAGGTTATGAGCCTCGTTACGTGTTAAGTAAACACCGTAACCACTGAGTTAGCAGTCACCGTACGACCCAAGACCCGCGCTACGATAGTGGTCTCAGTGACACTGTTTGGCCAAACAGTGGTTGTGACTGATGAGGCTCTTTAACTGAGAAACTACCCAAATATCTTGGAAACCCATTCATGCGGTACACCATAACTGGGTGTCTACCTACTGTGGGATATGGCCCATGGGATTGTTTATCTTGATTTCTGTTTCGTCAGTCTTTGTTGGGATGAGGTAGAGGGCTCTTCACGTGAGGAGTGTCAGAGAAAAAGAAAACTAACCCCATCGCAGCACGCCTCCAAAAAGGATAGCAACATCCCAACCCTTTGGGGAAACCCGAGGTCCAGGCTCAACAGCCATACGGACCCCAGGTTGTGCTTTTGGTCAGACATAAACCACAGCCACTAAAATTTTGTAGCGATCAGACACCTGACATGGCTGGTGCGGGCTGCTGCGCCATTTTTTTCCGCCGACGAAGGCGAGAGGACACGGGCACAATTTCCGCCGCCCCTTGCATGCTGCAGCTTGGGCAAGATGTAGCTCGGGACCTGATGCCAGGGCCGTTACGGAGGTGGCCATGGCACATGCCTGCTCTGGCGTGAAACGCCGAGGATGGCCGCAGATAGTTTTGTGCCGGGGCTCGTGCTCAAACATGTAGATTTTGGGACGGGGTAGTCCTGCAGAACCATCTGCTCCGTGACACACATGCAGCACTGGGTTGTGAATGTATACGAGCTCCTGGTCGACTCGCGTCGGAGACGTTCGATGAGCTTGTTCGAATAACGCGGCAACTTCCAAGGATAAATATTCGCTATTCGTATCCCGCTAGCGCACGCCGGATTTGTTGACGCCGAAACGCATTCCCTCGCCGAGCGTGGGAGCGTCGCGAAAGGGTTCAGATGTTCTGGGGTTCACGCGGGCGTCGCACGGTCGCGATTGGTCCGCTAGGTGCTGTCCGCTGGTGAGAAGATTAGACTACGTTTCTCATTTACCACTCGTGCTGCGGTAAGGGCTACACATTTTCAGCCCAACAATTAATTGATGATTTCTTACTGACGGGGCTCTTCAACTATTACAATTGAGGACCTACCCCAGTATCGTTCGATCCGATGATGATTTTTTTTCATTGCTTTTGTTCGCTAGATGCCTAACCCACATATACTTGTGTATCGAGCTTCGCCCATATAATATTTTGATCACAATCGGCTGTTGAAGCTCCTATGCAATGTAATCAAGTGAGCAGCCTCAGAGCCTTTAGGTGAATGTATACCGCTACCGTATATAGCAAGGGTCTTACGATGCCCGGGTGCCACTGCGCGGCCACCGCCGAGTTGCCGCTGGCACCCTTCCTTCGAGGAAGAGTTCTCTACGTGCGCGCTCAAGTACGCTTACAATATATAGCGAGTATGAAGTGTGGGTAAGACAGCTCGACGCCAGGTCAGGGGTGCATATAAACTCCACAATGCGGTGAAATATGGGTGGGACTCCGGCCGGAGCAGGAGGCTTCATCCAACCCAACGCTTACATTAAGTTATCGGCGGCAGCGCTAAATACTACTATAGCAGTAAAATCGCGATCCCAATCAGATGGATCCGAGACTAGAACAATTTTGGTCCCCACAGTGTGGGCTCGAATATCTGGGATAATGTATCGAAGCCGCATTCACCGCTTTAAAACTCCGGTCCAGCTGGCAGAATACATGCAGTTTACCATACCCAACCACCCGCCCAACACCGCTACTTTATTTTCAACGACTGCTGACGCGCTAGTGCTCAGCGCGAAGGTATATCTCGGGCGAGGCCCTTCTGCTTCGGGACAGGGGGGTCTCGTCCAAACACATGTTTCTCTTAATTTTTCGGCGGCAGAGCTAAACAATATACCTGGTACAACAACAGTGTCCACATGACGTATTTTTCCCGATATGGATATGAATATGACATGAAACATGATTACAATAAATATTTTCACAGAGTTGCCGACCACAATTGTTATCGTATGTTTGTAGTTTTCTCAAGCTCTCGTGTTCAGTTTTTTTCCCCGGGTGACCCAAACAATTTACCGCTGACGATGCGCGTGTTCATGTACATGTTGTTTTGTTCGGCGGTAACTTTTGCGTAGTGAGCACTTGTACCACGCAGCTGTATCTATTCGTCTGGCAGCTCTGTGTTGCTTCGATTTTTACCGATTTGCTCCTTATCGACTCCACAGCGAGGCCGACAACAGCCATACCCCACCCGTGCCCGCTGCTTCAGTGCCAGGTGCTGCAGGCGAGACCGCCCGACTGGTTTATATTTGACATGCTGGTGATTCTGCTGGTGCTGTGTGGGCTCTCCAGCGAAATTGTTCGGGCCCTGATGCCAAGAGGAACTCACCTATGGTAAAAAACGCGTGGCGGTTTTCGTCAAAAGCCGACGTCAGCAGCGTCTGAGAGGTGATTTGGCCATGAAACTGCTCGGACGCTGTCGCTTTTGGGGACACAGGGCGGCGGCAAGCAGCAGCACAACCCCGGCGCTGTGTCTATAACTTGGGCGTAATGGTAGGGTTGGGTTTTCGGCGACAAATTCCTTTTTAGGGTGTACTGCTGCATCACGGTTTTATTGTGAAATGGTAGATTGTGGGCGAAAATGTCTCATTTTCCGGGTGTAATACGTAACCGCTTTATTCTGTAATGGTACATAAGGTTTTGGGCGAAAGTGGGCGTAATACATGTTGTAACCGTTTTATTGTCGATCTCCAACCGAAACGTCTAGGGTGTGTATACACATTGACGACGCGAGTCGAACAGGGAAGGAAATTCTGAGATTATCCCCGCGACAAGAAAGGAGGCATGCACCGTAATGGGGAGGGAGGGGGAGTGCCCGCTATGTGCCACTGGGTTTGAGTTACGAAAGGTTGGGAGATAGAGAGGCAGGGCGAAGACAATACATGGGGTATAAATAAAAAGGAAGATAAAGCTTTCAATGTGTTGGTTGGCGCTTGCACTGCTGCGCGTCTCCGTCAAGGCCCGAGTCAATCGTGGCGTGGTGCACGCTTGATCTGCGTCGTTATAAACGCCTGTTGTCCTGAACTAAAGGGGGGCATCATAATCGATACTCGTAGTACACCATCGTTTGAGATGGCGGGCTACATTTCAAGGAAATAAGCTAATGTGACCACAACATCACCATCATCATCGTAATCATCATCATCACCATCGCATCCTTCCATCATGGGGGAGCGAAAAGGGGCCTCCGCTTCTCTCACCCGCATGTTTTTCTCTGTTAGGTCGGCCCTCCCAATCAGCACCGCCACACCACCCACCCATATACCATCGGGTGAGCATAGGCGCCGCAGAGCGGGAATTTTCTCGAGCTCACGGAGGGCGTTTTCCAGCACCCAGCTACAGCTGCGTGCCGCGCGGGGACTGGTTCCGTCGCTAGAACAAACACTGCATACGGTTCTTCCCGAAAGATCACATTGCTGGTACAAATACGACGACGGTTTGTGGTGGCTCGGAAACATTAGCGCGCGTACGACTGCAGATGGGGAAATATTCATTGCGTTTTCTGGACGACTCGGTACTGTACCAATCTCCTACCCCCTTCGGCTCGGTGCACGGCTTCGACAGGGGGGTGTTCGGGGTTCTTGGTGCCTGCAGATTAATTCAGGCAGCGCACTTTTTGTTCGGGGGGTCCAACGTAACGTAGGCGAATACCATCGAGGAGCAGACGTGAACACGCTGTTTTTTTCACTCCACTCGTACTGCATTCGATTGTTAATTCTCTCTGTTTTTCTAGGGTTTAGGGAAAGGTTTTCATTTTGATATTCCGTTTTCCCGACTCGGTTTCGAGGTCGTTTCTGCAGGGTAACGCACGATGTCCCCTGCGATTCGTATGCCGATTTTTATACGTAGTGTTCTTGAAGTGTGCCGGTAGTTTTGGCGATCGTTCCGGGTTTTGTAACCAGATTTTCGGCTACTCGTGTTCGACTTGAGTGTTTTCGCCCGTTTTCGTTGGTCACACTCGTTATTGTATATATGTTTTCGTCCTGCCGCCCCTTCCCCCCCTCGCTCATCGCCGGGGGTGAGTCGGATAGTATGTCCACTCGTTCCGCGGCATAGGACTACAATTTTTGTGTTTTGGCTTCTCGACGATGCATTTCCGCCCCCCCCTCTCGCTAGTGCTCTAATGTTTTTTCCGTTCTACGAGTGCATTTTCGCCGTGCAGCAAGCGCAATGTCTGCCTGGCCGATCAAGACCCGATGTGCCCGTCCCGGCATTGTAGGGGTGTGAGGGTCTATGGTCATACAACTACGGTCATGCATGGCATGGATACCCCACCCCCCCCCCCCCCCCTCGCTGGATAGGCAATGTAAGCAGTAGCTAATGTTCCTACGTTTGTTTACCGAGTGCTTTTTCGCCCCCCCCCTCAAAAGGCCAATCAGGAAGGTGATAAGGTAGGCAAATTCATTTCATAATAATGTAACATATAGGGAAAACGTAAGGAGCGCCCAAATGTTGGAGGCGTCTTTATTAGGAGTAGGAACGGTGCTCCATCTTGAAAAGGATGGCGTGGTCAATGGTAAAATTAGTAAGGCACGAGTACGCCCCCCGCCGCGCGCTCCGTCTCGAAATGGATGCGTGTGGTCAATGGTCAGTGTGGCAATGCATATGGAGGCGATCCCTCCTTGGGGCGCAGGGGAGGAGTGTGTCTATACGCTTTGTTAATTCTCAGTGTCTCGGTTGTTGCGTAGTTGACAGTTCAAGCGATAACCGTGGGGGGGCACCTGGGGCCAACATACATCGGCCTGTGTCCTGCGAGCGGCACCGCTGCCTGTACGTATACGTATTTTGCTGGCATGGTTTCCTGGATTTTACCGTGCCTTCTTCTTCTGTGCTTCGCAGTCTGTGCCATTTTAGTTTTACGTACGTACGGATATTATATTTTCTTGTTGTTTTGGTTGTTTAGTGATGTACTTTTTCGTGCTCACGTGCCTATGGCATGTTTGGCACATATGTACGACGGATCTCGCTATGAATACTCCCCCGACTCTACGAACTCATATTTTGCGATCATAAACGGCTGTATAATCAAAATCAAACTGCTGTAAAAAATCCGAAAAAACGAAAAAACGAAAAAACGAAAAACTCGACTGGATGGAGTTCCACATTTATCGCCTGTCTTACTACAACGGGGACACTTTTGACTACCTTTTCGCGTTCACGTGCTTGTTGCTCTCTTGCTTGACTGCCTGTTGCGCGTGGATGCCTAGGCCTAGCGGGTAACCGACAAGCCCACACTCACCCCGACACTCGATTCCACACTCTTGCGCCGGTCGTACCCTCGGCGCTTTCGCACGAAATCTGGAAGAGGTCTGTCTGCTCTCTGCTCTCCTCTGTGGAAGCTCCCCCGCTTTCGGCCCTCGTTCAACGTCGACAACGAGGACGATACATACAACATCAACAACTTCAATTTCACAGCACAGGAGTAGAGCATGCCAGTCCCACGCCCACGCCGGGCGATGTGCTTCCTGTGCATCGCCAGCTGCGAGTCCGTCGCCTCGAGCTTCGGGGTGAGCGCCCTCTCCTCCACCGTCGTGGCGGCAGCCGGAGCAGGGGACGCCAGGGTTGGCAGCTTCGTCCGCGGGGGCGCCGGCACACACAGCAGCAGCCGCAGCAGCAGCAGCAGCAGTAGCAGCAGCACTAGCAGCAGCTTGAGCATAGCAAACAGCGGGCTCCACGATGGCGGAGGCAAGGGTCTCCTTGCGGCCCAAGCTCTGGCCGATTTGGATAAGGTACAGCCGGTTGCGGAGACCGCGTTGGAGGACGAGCTAGAGCTTGCGGGAGCAAGAGACGAGGAGAACGATTTCTCTCGAGCGGCACCACTACCGCCGCCGCAGCAGCAGGGCGGCGGCGAGCCGGAAGGATCGCGCGGCAAGTTGCCTTCCATTCAGGACGGTGAGTGGAGGATGGGGTAGGGGTGCGGGGAGGCGAGGTTGCGGCGCTGGGTGGCCTTGGCGGTTTGGGTTGTTGGTCGTGTTGGCGTTGTTGGTGTTGGCTTTTTCGTGTTGCTGCTGCCCGGTCTTGGTCGATGTTTCTTGCTGTTGTGTGCGTATGATATCATACCTGTGGTACCTGTACGAGTACTCGTACATACCAGTACAGCACAATAATAATTTTATTTAATAGGTGGCACTTGTATCTTGTACCTATGATACTTGTACAGCAATATCTTGCACAACAACGTGTTGTATCATACGTACGATGATACCAACGTGTACAGCAGCAGCACCCTGTGTCCGTCGCGCGTTTGTCGTTCGGGTGTAACATCATCCAGGCACGCGAACCGCTCCTCGTGTCAAGTACGTAGGCATGATACGTGTCCGCTGTAAGACGACCTCCCTAGAGCGCGGGGTCCACTTGCCGCGCTGTGCCCGTTCCCAACTCGTTATTATGTGGCTCCTGTCTCGTTTTGTGGCGGCCTGTTAGAAAATACAAACCTGGTATTATATGTAACAAACGTACTGGTAATGATGTGCAATCAGTATACAGGCATAAGAGATGTACCTGTGGTACCCCTTTAGAAAAAAGCTCGGGTACTCGCAAGTACAAACCCTCTTTGCCAAATACAGTGCTCGTCACGGGTATGCACTATTAATGGTACATAACACTCAATATATACTCACCGAGTATTTGAAGCCCGATACATGTATGGCGTTTATTAATAGTGTAGCATACTATTCGTAAAACCCATATATACAATTGTACGGCATTTTAGTATAGTAATACTAAAACCCATACGATTTATAAAGGGCATTCTAAAACCGATACACTTCATTGATATGATACGACACCATGATACTTCGAAATATGACGTTTGGTCTACATACCATGCTATCACAAAACTAAACTATGATAACTAAAAAGGTAAAATACTCGCGAGCACCCGGGGGTATGTGTTTTTTCCTACCAGGTATATATGACTAACCGGTAGTAGCCCACTTGGAGAGCTCCAACAGCTGAACAAGTTAAAACCCTATGACTGCTGTAGGATGAGTCTGAAACCAGGTATCATATCATACGTAGACACTTCCCTGTACATTATTAATAGAGAGGTGTACCCCTCAGAGTACTCGCGGCCAACGAGTACTCGCCCCTGGTAGGTATTTTCACGAGTCTGCTTATTTTTACGAGTATGTTTGTTAAAACGTATGGCGCATAGAAATATGTCCGTTTTTTATTTTTATTTTTCACAGATAGGCGCACGCTCCCTGAATTCTACCGCCTCAGATTGTGTTCTCCTCATAAGGGATGTACTTCCTGCACGAGGACATATAAAACCCTTAAGTACGCGCGATCGAAGTATCACACTCAGCTTGCAAATATGAGTTTCGACGAAATCCTCGATCTCACAGCTGTTTTTTTTTAATTTTACAAATAGAAATATGCCCGATGTTGCGTGAAGAAACTTCTTCGGTAGTTTCACGAGTATGTTTGTTGTAGGACTGATTCGTATATCGTGCGTCATAGAAATGTGTCGGGTGTTGCTTGAACAACTTCTTCGAAGTCATGTTTCGGGTGACATGTGAGATATTATTAATATTGAGACCCTTCCTCTCTGGAAGCAGTGGTACTGCTGTACCAGGTATTTACCAAGTACCATGAAACACGTGTATCATATTACGAGGGACCATACTCGTAGTAAATAGAACCAAATATTGTTATTAATAGTAAAAATAGGGAAATATGTAGGTTTTTGTCTGCACCGTATCATAGGTCCTATAGGACCAAATATTGTTATTAGTAGTAAAAATAGGGAAATATGTAGCTTTTTGTGTGCACCGTAGGTCCTATCTAGTATGCCCCCTCGTAATAATATGAACGTGGTTATGAATACTAATGCAATATGCAATGAGATAGGCCCTTTTAAGGGACCCCGCGACAAGGGAAAACGGTATATAAGGGACCTCAACTGTACAGACTGTTAGCCCATCACGTTTTCCCACTACTGACTGTAAGGGGCCGGTACCAACTCTGATAAGGGACTATGGTACCATATATAAGGGACCTCCAATCCCGAACGCTCTATTACGGGGGACCATAGTAAATAGGACCAAATATTGTTAGCAAAAATAGGTAAATATATATATACTAGGGAATAAGTGGCCCTCCCGCCCCCACGGCGGTAGGGCCAGATTGAAGCAAGTAGTCATGGAGATGATAGAGGGTCGAAATAAATATAATAGGAATAAATAGGAAACAAATTGACGGCGAAGGTTCTTAGTAGGAGTACAAATAATGGTGAAGAAAATAGAAACGATGGGGACATACACACAACCAAAGATACAAGAGCTGCCAAACAGTTAGACTTTGCGCATAGGTTTTCTTTGTTTCCGTGGTTTTCTGCTTTCGGGAATGTTATGAGTGGTCGACGCTGAAGCTCATGCTGCACATTGTCGGATGGCAATTATGATAATAATGATAAAATATGATACGCTGAAGAAGACAGGAGAAGACAAGAAACAACAGCGAACATATAAACACAAGACTGTCAACCTGATAACTCCGGAATTAAAGAAGAGTAAACAACGTCGACAGCTCTAGCACAAAGCGCGTAGGGGCAAACCTATCCTCGGTTGTCAATATTACAATGTCGGCGGATTTCCGAAGTCTAGATATAGGCCAACATACGAGTATAAGCATCCGCGAATGAACACATCCCTGCGTAAATATAAACGATCTTGCTCAACGACTGTGGCCTTGGCTAGGGTGAACAGTCACCGTCGCCAGTGTACGAGAGAGTGCTGTGTGCTGTCTTACGTACTCATATATCACTCGTATACCTGCACATACATACTCGTACGAAGTGCTTCTTGGAGCCGGGTCGTGGATACCAAACAACAACACATATACTACTGTACGTCCACTCAACACGACTATGATACACCATCATCAGCACTTATACGAGTACCATCACCAGTGTGGTACGAGAGGAGAGTGTCTTATGAACTCGTATACTGGTAAATATGATATATACCTGCACATACATCTTGTCGGTAGCGCCCGGTAACATCTTGTCGGAGATCACCGTAAGGATCTCCCATGCAAGTATCACCATTCACCCTGTCATAAGATCTCCGTATCTTATCGTGCAAACCAGATCTCGTGTGATCAACAACCTGGCGTGTCTTCGACGCGTACACAGACAAGAAGGAAAGTGCCACAGGCTCAAGCTGTGAACCTGGAGCCCGTATTCATACTTGTATTCATACGAGTACGCATGTACGACGGGGATGCGTAGTTGATACCAGGTTCGTTCATACCAGGTACCAGACAGCACATACATACATACTCGTACATACGTCAAGTACTCGCACGACGACGGGGATACTTGGTTTTTTATACCAGATACGTATCATATACAAGTAAAAAATCGCATTTTTCAAGTTTGACATTTTGACATATCGATCGACACACCCAACGACTGCGTCATAAACTCTGAACGCATCGCGCTGGTGAGGACCTCCGATCCACCCTACGAGCGTAGTGCCACAGTTCTCACGCCTCGGTCGATGATATAACGAGGGCGCAGAGCAGGCGTCTGACGAAAACACAGTTATCAGCTGAGTTCAAAATAGAACACGAAAACTCTATCCGATCGCAAGAACGAGTGTTTTGAGGTTTTTCGACGAAGACCGTCGGACGCCGCAAGCAACCGCTCGCCCCCTAGACTACGAATCGTGATGATACCTTCGAGGCCGCTATGCACACTTGCTGGCCTTGCCTGGTACGAAGGTCGTTAGTCGTGGACTGACTCTATGTCGAGATCGAAGGTCAATCGTCGCATGCAGAATATATGTTATTTTTGTGGTTGATTTGGGAATTGGGCATCGAAGCGAACTGCTGTACGAAGATTTTTTCTTTTCATCAGCGCTACTCTAAATTGCTATGATAAAGTGGGCATCAAAGATCACTTGATTAAAGTATTGTTTTTTGGGCATCAGACGAACTATATATAATAGATAGATTTAGGTTTTTGTCTGTAACGTAGGTCCCCTATTTAGGGCCACTTTTATCGAGCAGCTTTTTTCCATAATTTCCAATATTTTTTTCCAAAAGAAAAAAGGAAAAAGAGGAAAAATATTGCAAAAAAAAAATGGAAATAATGGAAATTCTTCAGAGGGCAAAATGTTTGGAAGGCTTCACGTTCCAATAACTGGAGAAAAAAAAATGGGAAAAAAATGGAAATCTAGAAAATTGCGCGAAAAAAAAATGGAAAATTTTGGAAATTTATGGTTCCGATAAAAATGACCCTTACTATACTATATATGATCCCCCGTAATAGGGTTCCTTAACCCTTTTAGGACTGCAGTCCCGTTTTGGGGACAAAACACTCTAATTCTAAGTAATTTGTCCCCAAAACGGGACTCCAGTCCTATAAGGGTTAAAAGGGGGCTATAACTACTGTAGGTGTGGAAGATGTCTTCTTCCTCTCGCGAGTAAGAAACCCAGGCTGGACCGCATCTATGTTCTGTGTTTTTACAGTACTGCCGCTAAGCCTAAACCCCTTGGTAAAGTTTTTTTTTTTTTTTTTTTCAGAATCTTAAGTCGCTCGGAGCATCGGCTCATAGTCCCACCCCTCGGCGCCCTGCGACTGCGGCGAGGGACTGACGATGAGTCAGACCCTGTACCTCTTCGCGACGTTGACGTGGTTCGCGTGCTTAGGCCGTGTGTGTGCCCTGTGCCCGACGCAAACTGCTACTCACTGCTGTGAAACTCGATTTGCGTTAAAATCATCAAAATCGTATCCCGCCGCATCCGACCAGGTGCTTTTATACTTTATACTGTACCTGGTACTATTAATAGTATGTAGCCCCTTATAAGGGACCCCCGCGATAAGGGAAAACTGCATATAAGGGACCTCAATTTTCTGCCCGCCATCTGTGCCTACTATTACGTGGGGACGATACGTAGTAAATAGGACCTACGGGACACACAAAAAAAAAAATATTTTCCTGTTTTTACTAACAATATTTAGTCCTATTTACTAGGGTTTACTATGCCCCCCTCCCGTAATACTGACTGTAAGGGACCGATACCAACTCTGATGAGGCATGAGGGTATATAAGGGTCCTCCAATCCCGAACGCACTCTTAATAGTAGGGTGCCTTAAAAGGGGCCTCTGCCTACTGGACTCAGTACCACCCTTGCGTACTGGTTTCCTGACTTTCGAAGACTCCGGGTTTCTGAAAGCAGTAAGCAAGGCTTAAGCGAATAGGCAGCCACCCTGCCAGCGGTTGCGCTCGAGGTCGAATCTCGGGGTGGTGTTATTGTTACACAATCTAGGCACACCTTTTTTTTTGAGTTTTTTTTTTTTGCCGTCACCGAAAATGCGAGAGCGCGAGTTGGATACATTTGATGGAATTCGACAACCAGTGGGAATGCTGAACCTTACACGCGATAGAAATTAAGGGAAGTACCGGGGGCGTGCGGCGTAAGAGGGGGTCGGTCGGTCGAACAATGATTTTGGGTATCGGAAGCAGCGTTTGTGTCTCTACAAGTTTTGCGGGAGAGGTTGCACCGACTTTTTGCTTGGTGATGGCAGATAGTGAGGGTCGTTAACCCCACGAGGTTGTCGTCTATTGGGTGATAAATGCGCTTGCTCACGATGGGTTCCATCCAGGCTCGATATCACGATTGTACGTAGTTCTCACCATACATGAATTCCGGTAGAGTTTCCAATTCAGCTTAAAAAGGTGCGGTAGAAATAGTTACAGCAAGCAGGTACTCGTAGACATTTGGTGCCCGCAGTGTATACCACGGGTTAGCTTTCTGTTGTATGAACAGAGTAAAAGCTGAGCTATACGATTCGTATGTACCTGGTAGCTGCAAGCAGCAGATGTCCATTAATGTGCCTGGCTGAGTTGAAGTGGTGTCGTTTGATTTGTTCATGTGCCTTTACGCGGGCGGTTTCCTGATCGGAGTTTTGCTTGATTTGTCCGTGTGCCCTTTTGGTGATGCTTGCGTGCACTCTATATATTCATGCCGCGGGTATAGAGGAGGGGGGCAAGAGACCTGCTGCCGCTGCTCAACGGCCCCGTTAGACTAGTGGTCAGCTTCAAAGGCTACTAGCATTGGTACCCGAGTTCAAATCCCACCGTGGTGAGATTTTGACTTTATTTGAAAAAAATAAAAAGGAACCAATTGCTGAGAGCGCCTTCGTGGCGTGGGTAGGCGGAATCCGACGCAAGCCGACGAGGGAAGAAAGGGCTGAAATCTTCTCGCGATAAAAATGCAAGGCACGTACCGTAGTGGGGAGGGGTGAGAA
>MEHQ01003188.1:276134-292365 GCA_008828725.1 Saccharina japonica | reverse complement strand
CCCCCCCCCCCCCCCACCGACAAAACGCCCCCTTCCTTTGAACCAGGCGTGAAGATGGAGCTCGGCAAGTACAAGGCCGAGCCTTTCGAGGAGGGCACCTTCCCCCCCAACTACCTCTACGCCCTCCAGCGGCTAAGGTCAGAGGACGAAGAAGAGGACAGCTTTGGGGCCGCCTTCATTTCGCTCAGAGCCGGTGAGCAAATTCTTTTTTGGGGAGAGGGGGGTATACGTACGATACATACCCCCACTATTTAATACGAGGTACATATACAAATTCAACCCATCATCTTAGCGCCGCTGTTGTCGCGTGGAAAACCTGGAGCACGCGGGCGAGGTTCGCAGATGCTTCCGATCCACATTTTTTTGTTCAGCCCGCCGTCGAATCGCCTCAACTCCTCTCCTTTCGCATCGAAACTCTTATCCCTGCGCCCCTCCCCAGATGTACGCGACCGCAGTGCTTGCTAAAGCAGTGAGCGATAAAACCCCCACCCGCACGCGCACCCGCACTATCCATACTTCCAACCTGCTGATATTTTTTTTCTCGACCCGCCTTTGAAACTCCTTGACGCCTCTTTTATGGGCGTGGAAACGCTGCGCTCTTGTGTGGACGTGCGGACGTACGTACGGCGAGGGTAGCGAACGTTCGAGCCCCTCCCCTACGCGCTTGCCATGCTTCCACCCACTGGCCTTTTTTGCCAACCCGCTGTCGAAATTTCTCAACGTTTCTCGTATTTTACGGAACCCTGTGTTTTTGTGTGAACGTACGTTATCATACGTACGACGTGCGTATGCATGGTGAGAGCCGCAAACGATCGAGTCCCCACCCGCACAAACCCTTCTTCCATGCCACTGGCATTTTATTCCAACCCGCCATCGAAATCCCTTCACGCCTTTCTTATCGCGTGGAAACCCTGCGCTTTTGTGCGGAACGTATATATAATACGTACGTGCGTACTGTGAGAAGGTCGAACGATCGACCCCCCACCCGCTTGCTAACCAATGCTTCCAACCCACTGGATTTTTCTTCCAAGCCGCCGCCAGAATTCCTTAACGCCACTATTTTCGCGTGGAAACCCTGTTGCCTTGTGCGGACGTATAATGTATAATATGTACGTACTGCGAGAACAACAAGCATTCTAGGCCCCCGAGAGGTGTGATGAGCTTAAGCTTAATTTTTACCAATCCGCCGAAGGATAAAAAAGAAAGAGAAAATAAAACCGACCACTCTTCCAACCTACTGAGACCTTTTCTTCCAACCCACTGTCAAAATCCCTTAACGCCACTCTTATCGCGTGGAAAACCCTGCAATTTTGTTGCGGACATATGTACGTGTACGTATCGGTGAGAGCAGCGAACGATCGAGCCCCCACCCGCACCTGGAACGTGGGGCGGCCCAACGCCGTTTCCATGATGTCCCTGGCCCGGTTCAAGCTGTGGTGGATGATGCCCAAGCACACGACGAAGGCTAACGAGGTGCCTCCGGAGACACAAATGATGCTCACCAAGCTGCCCATTGGTGAGAGGACGGGGTAGGGGAGGTTTGTCGCCTTTTGCGGCCTTCTCGGTCGTGACTCATGGTACATAGGGATGCAACCTATTTTTTTCTGAGGCTCCTCCCTTTGAGGAGCTCTATACTAATAGTAAGTCATGAGTACTATTTGTAAGTCACAAATACTATTTGTAAGTCATTAGTACTACTGTAGTATTTAATACTTCGAAAGTCATTAGTACTATCGTATTATTAATAGTAAGTCATCAGCTCGATTTCTGTGCAAGTCATTAATAATACCTAGTGAGTCATTAGTACTAATAATGAGTCATAAGTACTATTAGTAAGTCATCCAAACACTGACTTTTGAGAAAAACTGAAAGTGCATCCCGATGGACTGGGCTCAACGACTATAGAACACGTTAAAACACGATGGTTGTTGTAAGAACATACTCGGGGGCTCCTGACTTGATTATAGTACAAGAATACCTGCAGTAGGCTCAGACGCTGACTTCGAGAGAAAACTGAGAGTGCACCTCGATGGCCTAGGTTTTACAACGAATAACATGTTACGCACAAATGGTGTTCCGACGACAAAGCATGCCTTATAAGGCATATGGCTTATTGGGTACCAGGTAAGTCATGCCTTATAAGGCGTATGGCTTATTGGGTAGTTCCGACGACGATAAGGCATACGCCTTGTGAGGCATATAATATGGCTTACTGGGTAGTTCCTCAGTCAGCCCTTTGGGTCTTCTCATCGACGCATGCTACGGTAGCAGTAGCCTTTACCGCACCACTGATTCAGAATTGCGGTAAAGGCGACTCTACGGTAGCCTGCATGCAGGTGCACCGTGTTTTTTCTGAGGGTGGTCACTTGGGGAGCTCTATACTAATACTAAGTAAAAAGCTGATTTTGGAGGAAAATAAAAGGGATACCCGATGAACAATAATACCATGGCCAAGTATACAACGCAAAATACTTCAGCACAAGAACGAGATTCCGCCGATTTTGGGTTAAGGAGCCCCGTCATTCCGAAAACGTTTCAGCCAAAAAAAGGTATACCTTATACCTCTATCGTAGCACGCGTCCATCGTCGCGTGTGCTTCCATTATTTTACCCTTTTGTGGCTTGTTTGTTGTTCGTTTGTATACAAATTAGAAAGGCACCTCAACTGTTAGACCGAGAATTTCATGGACACTCATACTTGTGTGTTTGTTTGTTTGTCTGTTTGTTTGTTTGTTTGTTTGTTTGTTTGTTCGTTTGTTTGTTTGTTTGTTTGTTCGTTTGTTTGTCTGTTTGTTTGTTCTTGTTTTTTTCCCTCGGCAGACCCTGAGACAGGAGTCCAGCTGTACGGGCTGTTCATCCCGCTCATCGACGGCCAGGCCAAGTGCAGCCTCAAGGTGTGATGACAGATTGTCGCGCGGGGTCTACCTCTCCGTGTACACTGTGATGACAGATTGCAGCGCGGGGTTTACCTCTTCATGTACCCTGAAGTGTGTGTGTATGTTTACTGTAGTACCAGGTAACTACTACGACTTACGAGGTATATACTGCTTTTGTGTCTTTTATGGCAAGCGTTTCAATGAAAAGTACGCCTTTTATTCTCCTCCAGAACCATTTTTTTTTACTTACTATTAGTATAGAGCTCCTCACGCGAGGAACCTCAGGAAAGAAGTTGGCGCACCCCTAACGTAGCATGCGTCTACAACCCAACCTGTGATCATAACTTTGCAATTAAAAGTGGGCAATTTTGTTTTGTTTTTCGTCGATATTACCTGTCATCATAACTTTCTAATGTTTGTGGTTCGTGCAGGGGTTACCCGACCGAAGCCTCCAGCTTTTCGCGGAGACCGGCTGCCCGCAGACCAGCGTGCCGAGCACCGACGTGGCGGGCCTGTACGTCGCCGTTCACGAGGATCCGTTCAAGCTCGTCGAGGTTGGTTGGTTGGTTGGTTGATTAGTTGGTTGGTTGGTTGGTTGGTTTGTTAGTTGGTTAGTTGGTTGGTTGGTTGGTTGGTTAGTTAGTTAGTTAGTTAGTTGTTCTTATTAATCTTGTTCTTGAACTTGTTTTTGATCTTGATCTTGATCTCTTTCTCAACCCTTCATCTTGTTCTTGATTTTGTTCATGATGTTACTCTTGATGGTGTTCTTCATCTTGATCTTGTTCTTCATCTTGATCTTGTTCTTGACCTTGTTCTCGATCTTGTTTTTTGCTGTTCTTGTTTATTTTTTCTGCTTGATTTCCAGGATCTCTTTCTTAATCCTTCATCCTGTTCTTGGTATTGTTCATGATCTTGCTCTTGATCTTGTTCTTCATCTCGATCTTGTTTTTAAGCTTGTTCTCGATCTTGTTTTTCGCTGTTCTTGTTTCTTGTTTCTTGTTCTTGATTTCCAGAAAAGCTTCAAGCTCGTCAACACACGTCTGAGGAACCAGGTGAAGGCGGGGTCCTTCGGAACGGGGGGGCTGGTTCCAGGGCTTGTGCACGACGCCGAGAAGCAGCTGTCGAGATGGAAGGTAAGCCTCTCGTCCTCGCGACCTTGTCGTTTGTTGGTGGTGGTGTTGGTGGTGATATTGATGTAGTGGTGGGTTTAGCGGTAGTTTTGGTTGTTCCGTCGGTGGTGCTGGTGGTGGTTGTGTTAGTTGTGTTGGTGATGTTGCTTTTGCTTGTGGTGATCTTGCCGGTGCTGCTGTTGGTGGTGGTGTTGACGTAGTGGCTTGTTTCTAGCGGTATTGGGTTGCTTTGTTGGTGTTGGTGTTGGTGGTGGTGGTGTGGGTGGTGTTGGTGGCGTTGGTGGCGTTTCTTGGTGATATTGGTTGTGTTGGTGGTCGAGTTGGTTTCTGGCACGGAGCCATACTACGATACAGGTTGCACTTTTTAGTGCCACTATGTCCGTAAATATTAGGATGGTTTGTGTATTATTATTTAATCAAAACAGTCCTTACATTTAGGGACATGGTGGTGTCACTGACGGGGCTGCTCGCCTCAGGAGCTACCCGACATACACTACCGGCCCTCTCATAAGCAAGTGCCGCACAAGAAACTCAGCCTAAACATTACTGGGAAATAAGAAAGTCGACAGCTATTATACTGAAGTTAGTGTGGGACACACCCCTTTCTCAAATAAGAAAGTCAGCCTAAGCCCGATTTCTGGTTTCTTATGAGCGGGCCGGTACTGTAGTTGAACCCAATGTGTGTTGGTCAATATCTTACCCGTTGGATACTTGGCCCATGGTATTGTGTATCGGACGTAGCTTACATTTTTCTCAAAGCCGGTTGTTGGGTAAGGCGAAAGAACGCAAAAAAAAAGAAGAGAAAACGACCTACATACACCCCTTCCCAAGGTCAGAATGAGAAACAAGCCAGAAACGGCGATATTTCTGGACGAAAAAAACTAAAATAAACAAATAAATAAGACGTACTGGTATGTTTTACTTAACACCGCTTACAGCAATCCACAAGGGGGTTGGGGGTGGTGGATGCCGATACTTTGGATTCCCCCGCAGTCCTGCACAGCTGATGCAACGACGGTATCTACATGCGCAGTGGCAGGTTCATCTGCTGTCATCGACCATTCGGACATCGCAAGGTCTGTAGGGCCAACGGGACAGTCTACTGTCACCCGGTTGCTGTTCACCAGTTCGACGGCCAGCTGGTATAGCATCCGACCACCTGGCCGTCCAACGGGTGAACAACAACAACTCGACGAGAGCGGCCTATCCTGTTGGCCGTACAGGCCTTGCAATGTCCAATGTTTCGGTCTCAGTAGATCGACCCTCCACTGCATGTAGTTGGCGCGACAATTTGAACATCGCAAGACCTGTAGGGTCAACGGGACAGTCTGCTCCTACCGGGTTGCTCCCACTTTTCAACTGTGCGAGACACCCCCGGGATTTCAAGTCAACAACATCCTGAAGGGGAGCCTTGCATATATATAGCTAGCAAATATGAGTTTCGATGAAATCCTCGATCTCACAGCTGTGTGTGTTTTTTTTTAAATATACATACAAGTAAGCTTTTTGTCCCAGGCAGTCGGTACGACTAGCCCAAGCAGGCTAGCTTCAGGCTAGCTTTTAGCACCAGAAGCTGACAGCAGGCGACGTACGCAAAACGACTAGCCCAAGCTGGCTAGCTTTTAGCGCCAGAAGCTGACAGCAGGCGACGTACGCAACGACGTACGCAACGACGACTAGCCCGAAGCAGGTGGCGTACGCAGGCTAATAGCAGCATACGTATGCAGCAGGGCACGGCACTGTGTATGTTCTGACTCGTATATAGGAGCAGCAGCAGCAGCAGTTGTAAACAGCAGCATCATTATCAGCAGCGCCAGCATCACCAGGAGCACCAGCAGAAGTACCCCAGCTGTACTGTGGAGGCGGCGGCGGTACAGGCAGCGTCGGCTGTGCTGCTGCTACGGCTGTGCTGCTGCTGTTGATGCATCCACCGCCGAGCCGCCGCCGTTACTGCTGCTGCTGCTGCTGCTGCTGCTGCTGCTACCGCTGTATGTATTTTTTCCACACTATGTTTTTTTGTTTCTGTACATACACTGCTGCTGCTGTTGTGATCAGCGATTTTTTCACCTGTCTTTTTCTGCAATTTGTTTTTGTACTGACTGTAGCAGCAACAACGAAAAAAAAAACAGCAGCAGCCTGCACTGCTTGCTGAGCCTTGCGTCACCCCACTTAAACGTCAGAAGGGAGAAGTTGTATGTATACTTCTGTATGCTAATGCGCCTTGTGTCTCGAACGGCCGCATAATTGTGAACGTGGTGAGCTTAACCCCTTAAGAACCGGTCCCACGATTTTGGGGACAAACTACTTGGAATTAGTGTGGGATAAATTGTGCAGTTCTGAAACGGTTGAGCCTTTTTGTACTGCACTGTGCAGAAACCTGAATCTGAATCTAATTCCAAGTACTTTTGTCCCCACAACGGGAGTGCAGTCCTTAAGGCCTACAGGGGTTGACCGATTTTTTTGTTTCCAATCCGCCGGAGGATAACATAATTGCTGACGCGCCGTGTGTCTCGAACGGCCGGATAATTTTGGGCGCGCAGAAATCGGAGGTGATCAGCAAGACCGTGGACAAGACCTCGCCCGACTTCTCGCAGTACCTCGGCTGGTGCACGTGGGATAGCTTCTACACACGGTGAGCGATGGTCCTTGCCTTGCAAAAAGCTCCATACGATCTTCTGTACGTAGCTGTGGTAAATGTATGGAGACATCGCCCAACTTCTCGCCTTGCCTCGGCTGGCGCACGTGGGATAGATAGCTTCTACACACCGTAGTGGGGGAGGAGGGAGAAGAGCCTGTTTTGTGACCCCGGATCTGAGTTACGATTACAGTAGGAAGAAGAGAGAAAGGAAGGGCGAAGATGATACATGGGATGAAAAACACACACACACACGGAGAGCAATGCTCCTTACCTTGCAATAACCTGCTCATATTCAATACCATCTGCTGTTCAGTATGGACCCACGAATAAGAGCCCAACAAGAACGTAAAGCTCACTTTTTTTGGGGGGGGGCGATAATAAATTCGCCTTCAGAAAGCATTCTCAGCGAGAAGCGCTATACTAAATAACACATTGCGGCCTGTGCTCAAGGGTGCTCAAGGTTGGGGACATAATAAAGGTTCAAGCCTTGCTCATGTTGGGTGTTTCCTGTTGGACCCATACTGTAGCTAGCTGTGTACGGAGAGAGTTCATATACTAATAGTTTTTTTTTCTTGTGTTTTGCCACTGCAGCATGAGCTCCAACGTGGATCACTCGATGCACGCTATATACCTTGAGGTAGGGGTGCACCTGCAACGTTCTGAGGCGCCTCACTTGATTATACATGGTATATTATAGGAGCTCTAGGAAAAACAAGCTTAACCCCTTAAGAACTGGCCCCACGAATTTGGCGACTAATTACTTGGAATTAGTGTGAAACATTGTTTTCAGTTCTTAATGGGTTAACCCCTTAAAGTGGGACTGCGCTCCCGTTGTGGGGAATATAACACTTGGAATTAGTGTCATATTCTAGGTTTATGCAAAGTGCAGTACTAAAAAGGGGTAACCAGATGAGCGATCCCATGGCCAAGGTCTGCAATGAAAACGATTGTGCAGTAAGGAACGCCTTGTTGGGTAGTTTCTGAGTTGAGAAGCCCCATCAGCCAGAAATATTAGCATTTGCCTCAGCAGGCAGAAAAGTGATGCCTACGTATAACTACCCCTATATCGTAGAACGCGTCACTCGAAAATGTCCCCGGGAGAAAAGAGGAAGAGAACCAAGGGAAGCCAAAATGGCAAAACCTATGCGTCCTGTCGTTCACAGGATGGGTACCAGGTATTGTATCATAGATACCAGGCACAGCACGGCTATAGCACGAGAAAATGTTTTTTTTTTCACTTTGACCAATAGTTGGCGGGGTGTTGGCGGGGTTGATTGGTCGAACAATTCGCCGGAGTGATCTGTCGGCTGGACAAAAACGAACATGTATGCGGTGAATAATAAAATATTTCTTCAAATGTCTTACGGGCGGGGTCGTCTTCGTAGTCTACAGCAGTAGGTCAGGAGGTATGCCGCTTTCCGTATAGCGTGTGTCTTGCTATAGAAAGGGGGGAAAAGGCCACTGCTGTTAAACTAGAAATTGTACTTGTATATAGCTTCTGCGGGACAGACAATTTTAACGAAGATATTTACATTTCGATCATTATCGTGCGAAATACGAGTAGTACTCGTACAGTATACTAATCATATGTGTTTGGGGAACTGCAGACACTTTTTTGGGACACTATGCTCGAATTTGGAGTTGGGAAACACTACTGCTGTATCAGCAGTAAAGGGGGTTAAAACTAACATTACGGTGGGCGCCGCCCCTGAATATGTATTCTATACTTCATGTATGTGTGTGTATTCTTCACATCAAACGGTCCTTTCTACCCGTCGACATCCAGCACGTCGACGGGTAGAAAGGAAGGTTTAATGTGAAGAACACACACACACCCAGTGTCCGCGCCGATTCTTCATCCTAGAGAGGTACCAGTTCGGTGGTCACAAAATATACGAAGTATGAATACGAACAACTAACTGCTGGTTACTATATACGTATGTATGCTGTACAGAACAAAACACGATGGAAGCTGGTTTCGTCTTTGCCGCGGAGAGAGAAGCAACACACACCATTTTTTTTTTTTTTTTGTAAGACACGCTTATAAATACGCCGTAAGAGGTTTTTAAGTTTTTCCTACATTCATACATATTACGGTAAAGGGCGTCGAGTTCGAACAGGGGTGCGATCGTTTTTCAGCGCTAGTTTTCTCGACAAACCTACAGCAGCAGTGGAACGTTGTATTTCGGAAGGCTCTCCACCAGATCTTTTCCAAAACGCCTTGTACGGTAGTGGAAACCTTAGCCTTCCCGTTCTGGAAAAATCGATTGGAAAAGAAAAACGATCGCACCCCAGTGCGAACTCAAATGTGTTTTACGGGTTCCTGGCATACAGCAGTATCGTACCTGGTACAGCAGCAGTAGTACTATTATAGTACTTCGTGCTTACCTTAAGCTCAAAAAAACACAAAAAAAAGAGAAGAAAAAAACAGAAAATATATATATACCTGGACAATCAGCAATGTATTGATTGGTTAAAAAATATTCGTACGAGTACGTTCGTTGTTCTGCGTTGTTCGTACTTGTTTTTGTGGCCCAAGACTGCCGTTTGGTGAGTCGCCGTTTCACATACGCAAGGCCTGCAACAGCTTAAAGATTCTGCAGCTGTTCCACAGATCGTACAGATCGCAATCTACTGCTGTAGATCATGTAGCTTCTATATTTGCCGTCTTGATATGTTGTGCGAAAAAGCGCCATGAGATGTTCGTTGTGCAAAAGCCCTGTCATACAGATTCCACCCGACAGAGATATGCGCAAGACCCGTGTCATACAGTTCGTACCCGGCAAACACGATCTAGATCGTTCAGATCATGTTCCATAACGTACAGATCACAATCTACTGCTGTAGGCTGTAGGTAGTGTAGATAATATATTCCCCGTCATGATTTGTTGTGCAAAAAAGCGTCATGATGAGATGTTGTGCAGAAGTTGTGCGATAGAGATTCCACCCGGAAAAATATGTGCGCGAGATCTGTGTCGAACAGTTCGCACCTGGAAAACATGAGCTGTTGATCGTTCATATGGTATTAATCACGTACAGCTCACAATCTAATGCTGTAAATCATATGCTTCGAAGTAGATCCTATACGTTTTACCGTCATGATTTGTTGTGCAAAAAAGCGTCATGAGATGTTGCGCAAAACCCGTGCCATACAGAGTCCACTAGACAAAGGCGTATGCAACAGCCGTGCCAAACAGTTCGCACCCGGAAAGATGATCTGTAGAGCGGTCAGATCGTGTTCATCACGTACATATCACAATCTACTACTGCAGATCTGTACTCAGTAGATCTTACATGTATATGCTGGCATGATATGTTACGCAAAAAAGCGTGAGATGTTGTGCAAAGGCCGTGCCATACAGATCCGCTCGGCAAAGATGTGCGCAAGGGCTGTGTGAAACATTTCGCCACCGGCAAAAATGATCTGTATATCGTTCAGATCATATTACTCACGTGCAGATCACAATCTACTGCTGTAGATCGTATAGATCCTCTTATATATGTGCTTGCCGTCATGATTTGTTGTGCAAAAAAGCGTCGTGAGATGTTGTGCAAAAGCCGTGCCATACTTACAAATTCCACTCGGCAAATATGTGCGCTAGAGCTGTGTAAACAGTTCGCCACCGGCAACATGATCTGTTTATCGTTCATATCATATTAATCACGTACAGATCACAATGTACTGCTGTAGATCGTATAGATAATTTTATGTGCTTGCCGTCGTGATTTGTTGTGCGAGAAAGCGCCGTGAGATGTTCTGCAAGAGCGGTGTCATACGTAGAGATTCCACTCGGCAAATATGTACGGCAAAGAGCTATGTTATACAGTTCATTCACACCCCCAAACATGATCTGTGGATCATTCAGATCGTATGCGTCAGGGATCTATGTATCTTGCCCATAATAATCTAGATCATGAATTAAATGGGGATCTGATCCGTCAGATGTGTAAACCGTTCGTCACTCTTTAACGTGCGAAGTCGTATGTACGATTTGCCGAGGACCAGGCCAGCGATATTTTGATATATTTTTGGTATTTATTTTTTCAAGAAAAAAAAAGCTCCAACTTGCATATCATGTCGTATTTGCGCAGTGCAAAACTCCGTTTGAGGTCTGCCTGACTATATATGCAATGCATAACATTGGGTTGTAGGGTAGGTAATGGCTCTTCTGAGTTCATTTTTATGATGAGCGGATCAATCTCACAAAAATGAGAAGACGCGAGGGCCCCAAATACCTTGTTACACCTCGCGTGAATCCACACTGACCCATGAACTCTTTAACCAAAAATTACCTGATTTAAGTAGGCTGATGGGCAGTAGAGTAGCCGTAGGGAGTACCGTCGTAGTCATAGATCTCTTGCTATACATCCACGAAAAAAAAACAGCCAACTGGCGTGTGTTGGGTATGTGGGTGCTCGTGTCTTATTTTTGTGCCTTGTATTGTGTGTGTACCTTGTACCTTTTTTGCGTATATTGTGTATGTGTACCTTTTATGTGTAACTTTTAGATGTACCTTTTGTCGTAACTGGCGTGTGTGGGTATGTGGGTGCTCGTGTCTTGTTTTTGTTCCTTGTATTGTGTGTGTACCTTGTACCTTTTTTATATATCTGGTACTGGGTATGTGTACCTTTTGTGTACCTTTTTTGTGTACCTTCCATATGTACGTTTTGTCGTATATTATGTTTGCACCTTGAGTGCATCTTGTTTTTGTAGCTTATTTGTGTAAATTTTATGCGGTCGTTTGACAGGTACCTGATATAACTTGTTTGTGTACCTTTTTTGTGTATATTGTGTATTTGTACCTTGTATATGTACCTTTTGTCGTAACTGGCGTGTGTGGGTATGTGGGTGCTCGTGTCTTGTTTTAGTGCCTTGTATTATTGTGTGTAAACCTTGTACCTTTTTTTGTGTACTGTGTGTGTACCTTTTATGTGTACCTTTTACCTGTACATTTTTTGGATACTATGTTTGCACGTTGAGTGCATCTTGTTTTGGTACCTTATTTGTGTAAATTTTATGCGGTCATTTGACAGGTACCTGATACAACTTGTGAGTGTACCTTTTTTGTGTATACTGTGTATTTGTACCTTTTTATGTACTTGGTTTATGTACCTTTTCTGTGCTTCGTGTACCTTTTTTGTGTACTTTTATTTTTTTCTGGTGTACGAGTATACCATGTGTGTATGTGTACCTTTTGTACCTTATGCTTATACTTTGTGTGTGTACCTCTTTTGTGTACCTTATGTGTGTAACTTGTTGATGTACCCCATGTGTTTACCAGGTGGATATATACCTCATGTGTATACCTCGTGTATGTACCTTGTGTTTATACCTTTTGCATGTACCGTGTGTATTCCTCATGGGTGTACCTTATGTTCGTTTCGATATGTGTACCTTTTGTGTGTACCTCATGGGTGTACCTTTTGTTTGTTTTGATATGTGTACCTTATACAGTACCTATTAATAGTGTATGTTCCTTTTATGAATACATTGCGTATTGTGTACGTCCCTTGTGTACCTTGTGCATACCTTATGTACGTACCTTTTTTTGTATACGACTATTCATACCTTATTTACGCAAGTTATGTTGTATATCAAGTATGATACCTGGTACGAGTATACAACTTGCTTTATGTTTGTACCTGTGTTATGGTACTGCTACTGTGTCCCATACCTTTAGCCTTACACCTGGCGGTATATTGGTGAGTATTCGTGCGCGTCATGTATACATCTTGCGTTTGTACCTTCAGTGTGTACCTTGTATATGTACCTCATGTTGTATACCAGGTATTATGTTTGCACCTTGCGTTTCTTGGTTGTGTACGACGTATCTTATGTGTGTACCTTATATGTGTACCTTATATGTACCAGATACAATGGACCTTGTGTATGTACCTTTTTGTGTATATTGTGTATTTGTAACTTATATGTGTACCTTATGTTGTGTGTCTTGTTCATGTACCTCATACGGGTACCTGATAAAACTTGTGTGTGTACCTTTTTTGTGTATTTTGCGTATTTTACCTTATAATGTACGCACATTATGTTATTTTTGTACCTTATATGTACGTACCGTATATATGTGCCTTGTATATCACCTGTTTGTATACGTTGCCTGTGCATGTACCTCGCCAGGGTTTGTTTGATGTATACCATACGTGTCTACCTTTTTATGCTGTTTATCTCTGCTGTACCTTGTGTGCATCTTGTTTATGTACCTTATGGGTGAATGCTGTGTATCTTGTATACTCTTCATATATATGTACGTGTGTGTTGTCTTCACATTAGACCGTTTCTTCTACCCAACCACATCAGTACACCCAGTGTCCCTGATTCTCACTGCTGTAGTCCTAAAGAGATACTAATTATTATGTGGTCACAGACTACGAGACAGAAAAATCAAAACAAAAAATAACCGCAAATGAATCGGTAAATCAAGTGAAATGCCAACGTACCGGGTACGGCAACACAACGACACAAGCCATACCAACAAGTAAGAACAAAAAGACAATAAAAAATCGAATTATGAAATGAACAGAATACGAATGTCGCAAGGAGACTAGAAACCAGAAACCCTGCTAGAAAAAAAGCATACGTGCCCAAGAGCGACAGATAACGGCTGAAGAATCACGAGTATGATACCTTATTTGTATATCGTGTGTGATACTCGTAGCTTTGATGTGTATGCATGTGTGTGGCGTGTGGATTTTGTGTGTGGTCTATGCCTACACCTGGAGTGTACACCTTGTATGTCTACCTCATGTATGTGTGCACCTTATTTTTTGTATATCGGTGTTGCTTGTGTGTACTGCTGCACTGCTGCATGTGTGTACTGTATACCCTCCGAACAACGACAGGCCTTAAAAATAAAATAAAAATAGGCAGGCGTTTCCGCAGGAGGAAACCTTTTTTTTCGTGTTTTGTTTCCTGAACAATTCGGTTCCAGGTACATACTCCAATACATGTCTGTAAAAAGGCGTATTTGATATGTACCTACCTTACACTGCACTGAGCGTAGTATCTCTGTGTCGTAGTTTTGTGACCCCAGAACTGGTACCTTTTTAGGATGAAGAATCGGCACGGACACTGGGTGTGCTGGATGTCGACGGGTAGAAAGGAAGGTTTGATGTGAAGAACACACACACCTTATATGTGGCCCCAAAGAGCGCGCGAACTAAACGGCACCCACCTACAATTCCGAAACCCAGACAGGGGAGGTAGCCAAGCAAAACTTGAAAACATAAAAATATACACACGGTAGTTGGTTTTTTTTATGGTTCGTACTGAAATCCCACCCGCTGTTTTTTTGTGCTTCGTTCTGACCTGGGCGAGAGTGTCGTGTCGTTTTTTTTTTCTTCCGTTTTTTCGTTTACCCTGGTGTACCTTTTTTTTGTGAATCGTGTGTGTGTAATTTTTCAGGGTCGACCACGACAAGGTATTTAAGGGGCTCACGTCGCTGAAGGAGGCGGGCATCTTCCCCAAGTGGCTCGTACTGGACGACGGTTGGCAGTCCACTTCGAATGTCGACGCTAACAACGGTAAGGCGGGAGGGNCCCGCACCCCCACCCAACACCAGCCCAACCCAACACAAACCCAACCAAACACCAACCCAACCTAACTCAGCCCGACCCAACCCAACCCGACCCAACCCAATCCAACCCAACTCAAAGCAACCCACCTGCTGGCTTTTTCGTTTGCTCTCATGAGCGGGGGGGCTGTCATACGCGGCGGCCGCTCGCGCCGCCGCCTCCGCCGGGGCGCTGGTAGAAATCGTTCCTCGATTTTGTCGCGACCTTCCGCCGCGCTCCCGCCCGTCCTGCCCCCCCTGAGAGGCAGGCGGCTGCAAGCTTTGCCGTGGGTTGGTCCTTGCCGGGGCCTCCCCCGCTGGCTGCTGCTGCTGCTGCTGCTGCTGCTGCTGCTGGGTAGTTGGTGGTGAGAGAGAGCTGGAGCTGATGCTGCCGCGACTGCGTGAGGTTTTGCTCGCCCTGTGCTTGTTGTTGTTGCTGCTGCTGCCGCCGCCACCGCCGCCACCGCCGCCACCGCCTTCAGTCTGGTTGGTCGGGGGTCGTTTTCAGCGGGGTGTGGTTAGGAAGGGAACTGTGGTGGTGGTGATGGTGGTGGTGGTGGTGGTGAGGGGGCGTACTCATTTGTTGCTTGCCTTAGTCATTTGACCATTGACCACGCATTCCTTTCGAGACGGAGCAGGGGGAGGGGGGAGGGGCAGCAGCAGTAGTAAAACCAAAGAAAGGTACACTACTCATACAAGCAAGTGGTTAAGCCATATATATAGATACGTAGACGAAAACAGTTGAATCCCAGGCAGAGTGGTCAGATATCGGTTTACCTGGGTCGTTATCCCTCAGAAATAGGTACGATGTGTGTTTTGGCGAATCGCGTGGCTCGTGGGGACTACTGCAATTCTTAAAACCACTACGAATACTATTAATACTACTATAATACCACTACTGCTGCTGCTACTACTACTACTACTACTACTACTACTACTACTACTACTACTACTACTACTACCACCAAACTACTACTGCTAAACTACTCCTACTGCTGCTGATGCTACTATTATTACTACTGCTGCTGCTACTAGTACTATACTACTTCGTATATACTTATGTTTATACTATACTACTACTCCTATTAGCACTACTACTATTGCTGCTGCTCCTGCTACTGCCGCCACTACTACTACTACTACTATTAATACTACTACCACTACTACTACTACTACTACTACTACTACTTCTACTGCTGCTACTGCTGCTACTGCTGCTACTACTGCTGCTACTACTACTACTGCTGCTACTACTACTACTACTACTACTACTATTACTACTACTACTACTACTACTACTACTACTACTACTACTACTACTACTGCTCCTACTAACATGTTCACTACTACTACTGCTGCTGCAACCGCTTCGATGCAGGGGAACAATGGATGGACCACCTGACGTCCATCGTGGCTAACAAAAAGTTCAAGGACAAGAAGGAAGGCACGGACCTTTCCAGGACGGTCGAAAAGGTGCGGCGTGTTTTTCAGTGCATACTCGATTCGCGCACGATGTGGAGAATGTGCGGATTGTGAGACACGGACGACTTCGTCGGGGGGGGGGGAGGGGGGGGAGGGGGGGGGGGAGGGGTGATTGTGTGATTGGGGACGGAAGGGGTGAAGGGGGGGTGGGGGGGGTGAGGAGGGGAGGGCAGGGGTGTACTCATGACGTGCATGACCGTAGTCGTATGACCATAGACCCTCGCATTCCTACAATGCCGGGACTGAGCACGCTGGGTTTTCACCAACCAGCAGATATTGCTTGACCACAGCGGAGGGGGGGGTGGTTGAGGAGGAGAGGGGGGGGTGTACTCATGTCGTGCACGGCCATAGTCGTATGGCCATAGACCCTCGCATTCCTACATGCGGGAACGGAGGCACGTTGGGTTCACAACCAGGCATATTGCTTGCACGAAGGAAGAGAGGGGGGGGGGGGGGGGATATCGCGAGGAGGGGGGCGGGTTATTGGGCGAGGTAGGGGAGGCGGGGGATATCGCGGACACATAGCTGAATGCTGCTC
>MEHQ01003188.1:247264-266121 GCA_008828725.1 Saccharina japonica | reverse complement strand
GGGGGCTGGTAGGGGGGGCGCAGGGGTTTGCGGGGGGCGAGGTGTACTCATGTCATTCATGGCCGTTGTCGTATGGCCATAAGGTGGGGGGCGGGGGCGGGTTCTCTTTGTCACGCATGGCCGTAGTCGTATGGCCGTAGACCCTTGCATCCCTGCAATGCCGGGACGGAGCGCGTCGGGTATTCAGCGACCCAGGCAGACATCGATTTTCTTGCACCAAGCGCGAAGCGAAACGTGGGGTATTTTTGGCGAGCGGCATGGAGGGTGCGAGCTGCATATCTACTGCTTTAAGAATCCCGCTTGTGAGTCTGGTTTCGGCACCTTTGTGCGGAACTTTCTTGCATGTGGATGACAGCGTCGAATTCATTAATTTACTTGTTTTGAAGCGTCCCTACGATAGATGTGGCAGTTTTTGGCTAAAAACAAAATTTGAATGACGGGACTCCTTAACCCAAATTCGTCATTTTTTTTTTCTCTCTTTTGTGTTGCCATATTGTTCATTTTATACTCAGGATATTGAATTGTCCATCGCTGAGCGCTTTTATTTTCCTCCAAAATCCGTTTTGGCGTGAGGTATAGAGCTCCTCAAGTGACCACCCTTATAAGGCAGAAAAAACATGGTGCATCTCTACCGTAGCCTGCGTCTTTTCCGGTGTGGCCACTTCCAGAGACAGTAATGCGTGGGGGAGGCGGGGGGGGGGGGGGGGGGGGGGGGGAGGGGGGCGTAACTCAATTTGTTGCTTGCCTTAGTTTTGACCGGTTGCCCCACGCAATCCTTTCGAGACGGCAGCAGGGGGGGCGGGGTGTACTCATGTCCTGCGAGCAGGGGGGGGGGGTGCACTCATGTCGTGCACGGCCGTAGTCGTATGACATAGACCCTCGCATCCCTACAATGCCGGGAAGGAGCACGTTGGGTTTTCACCAACCAGGCAGACGTTGCTTGCACCAAGCGCGAAGCGCCGTGAGGTGTTGGGCGAGGGGGCATTGCGGGTATTTTGTTACAGGAGTGAACGAGGGCGAGGGGGGGGGGTAGGGGGAGGCATGTGTAATCGTGAATGAAACGGCAGCAAGCATGCCACGTATCCCTCTCCCTCTCATGGGACGCGCTGAGCGAGTGATGTATCCTCCTCTCTCCCCTCCCGCACTTAGCCTAGGAGGTATAATAGTGCCTCGACGCGTTTTTTGCTGGAGGTTGGGAGGCGGCGTTCTAGTGCTTTCGGCGTGCATGTTGCGGGGCGTGGGGTGCTGCGAGACGGGTGTGGCAACCCTTCCAAAGAGGTAACGCCTCCATACGCTTCTCTTTGGGAGGGGAGGGGAGGGAGGGGGGGGTTGTAGTTGGTTTCATTTTGGTTTGGAGCTATGCTACGGTATGATATACCTTTTATGGTCGAAATTACAAGCACCGTTTAGACATTAACATGAATACGAAGCGGTCCTTACATTTATGCCCAGAGAGGCATATACCTGGTAGGACCATATTTTCATTCACTCGATGATGAAACACAATATCTACCGAGTTTGGAGGAAATTCAGTAAACATCGTTTGCAGACGACTCGATAAGGAACGGGGTCCAGAATGGCCAAAATGACCACGGATTATATCCGGAAGCCCAAAATGACCATAGATTTTATCCGGGAGCCCAAAATGACCATATAGATTATATCCCGGGGAGTTGATGCTTTCTACGCCATGATATATCTAGTGGCGTTTTCAATTGCGGGGGCGATCCGGAAAATAAAGCCTCCGTTGGTCGACTTTACGTCGACGGGTGATGTTACGCTTCTTTTGAAAAAAAAAATGTTTCTTGACTGGCGAGAGTCTCCTAAACCGAGAAACTACCCAATTTCGAATATTTTTGCAAATCCCATTGGTCGTTTTCAATTTTGTGATATTCGTTGTGTGCTTAGCCCATAGAATTGTTCATTGGGTTGCGCTTACAAATTCTTTCGATATAGGCAGTACCGAGTTTTTTGGGTGTACAATTTCGCTCGAAATTGGGTTTTTGGGAGTACGATTCTCTCTAAAATGGGTTTTTGTGGGTGTACAATTTGTCTCGAAAATTGGGTTTTTGGGTGTACAATTTCGCTCGAAATTGGGTTTTTGGGTGTGCAGTTTCTCTCAAATTTGAGTTTTTGGGTGAGGTATAAAAACTCAAGTTGGGAACCTGATAAATATTGATTACCCCACTCCACCCTACTGAGTGGCTTGAATTCACGCCCCTACACGTTTCTCACTGGGAGGAGAGGAGAGGGGAGGGGAGTCATAGTTATTTTTGGCTTGCGGGATGCGGGGTGCGGGGTTGAGACAGCGACCGGTGAGGAAAGGGCGCAAGTGGGAGGTAGGGAGGCAAATTAGGTTTTATTGATGGTGCGGATGCTTCGTTTGAAAGGGAATAAGAGCATCGCGTTTTGGGCATGGCGCAGTGCGGTTTTTCACAGCCCTGTATAATGCTGTCTGCCGGAGGCGGGGGCGGGGGGGAAAAAAACAACACAAAACACACCAAACACACATAAAACGAAACAAAACACAAAACACAAAACACAGCAAAAACACAAAAAAAAAAAAAAAAAAAACTACTTGTACGTACACAAAAATCACAAAATTCGGTACACTACTAAACACTTAAAAAACACTAAGGACGTTTCGATGTTTCGTACCTCGTTGAAAGCGAAACGGCTGAGCACGAGGCCGAGGCTCAGCATCTTGCCACCCGCGGGGCCCTCGTTCACCCTCGGTGCGCCAAAGTCCACGTAGTTACGCTTCACCGCTACAAAGCTCTCGAACGGAAGATCCACCTTTGTTTCGTTTCGTTTCGTTTCGTTTCGTTGGGGGGGGGGGGGGGGTAGAGTGGCTAGGTTGGGTTGAGTTGGGTTGGATGGTATTGAATTTGATTGTATTGGGTTGGGTTGGATTGGGTTGGATTGCAAAAATAAACAAGCGTATTCAAGGAATTCCGCTGGCCAGACCGAACCGAACCGAACCGAACTGGTTTGAAACGAGGTTAGATCGAAAACGTGAAATCCAAATTTAGTCGGACCAGGCACTAGCATCCCCCCCCCCCTCCCCGTTGTTGTGCTTTCGCTTCGCAGCCTTGCCGGCATTGTAGGCCGGTATGTAGGCGTGAGGTAAAAAACGGGAGCAGGAGAGCGTTTTTTTTTAAATCATACGTAGTCGTAGTCGGATTAAAGTTCATCTGGGCGGGGTTGATGGAGTTGGGTGAGACACGGAGGCGTTGTCTTTTACGCCGAGACTCCGTTTAGTGGAAACCATTTTTTTTTCACGAGGATAATGGAGTTGGATTAGACAAGCAGGCGTTGTTGCAATACAGGCGTAGCGGCCGTTTATCATTAAGTCGGATTGAGATCGTACCCGTTTTGGGAAGTTGGAGGAAGTTGGATAATGTACGGAGGCATTGCTTTGTTTGTCGACGTTCTATTGCGGTCGGATAGAGTATTTTAAGCGCGAAGTTTACGAGCTGCAAGCAGTCTGACACCTACGGAAGCGCCATATGCTCGTGTGTGCTTCATGTCTGCTCGGGCGCGCGCTCGAGCTCCTGCCCGGTGATTTCTTTGAACACTGCCTAACGGGGGCTGCGATCACGCTTTTGACGCTCATAAACACGCCATTCGCTCTTTACCAACTTGTTTTTTGTTTTCGCCAACCCTAAATAAAATCTGCCAGGTAATACTTTTTTTATGGACTTAACCCCTTACGAACTGGTCCCATACATTTGGGGACAAACTAATTGGAATTCGTGTGGGATATGTTTTTCAGTTCTGAATGGGTAAAAGGGAGTTGGATTAAACACGAGAGGGTGTTGTTGATAGACCATCCTTCTATCATAAGTGGACTCGACTTTTTTTTTTTACGAGATTGGACGAGTTGGGTTATAGACACAGAGGTGTTGTAGAAATAGTCTACATGGTATTAATTGTCACATTTTCATATATTGGGATTGATTTTTGTTTTGGACCGAATCGGGTTTGATTGATTCCACACGGAGTCGGGGTGTGGAGTGGGGGGGGGGAGTGTACTCGATATTAATGCATGGCCGTAGTCGTATGACCATAGACCCTCGCATCCCTCCAATGCCGGGACGGGGCATGTCGGATTTTCACCGACCAGGCAGACATCGCTAGCACCAAGCGCGAAGCGCCGTGGGGGGGGGGGGGGGGGGGTAGTTCACATTTTCGTTGATGCTGGGAGTTGAACGAAGGACAACCGCCTCCGTCGTTTTTGCACCCCCCTTGCCTCCCGCCCTTAGCGACGCGATATTATACAGCCACCATTTTCTTGTAGAACGTTGTCACGTGCTTAAGTAACCCTTTTGTGAGTTAATTACAAGTATAGCGACCTAAAATCAACCAGTATGTACGTAGTGCGTTGTCTTGCCAATCGTCTAGGACGAGCGTGCAGCAATACGTACACGTATTCACCATGCCGCGCGCGCGCTCGTCGATGTGCATCTCCCCTGCGTTGCGCTTGGGACACATCCTGTATACGCTACGCTATTACTACTACTACTACTACTGTAACCGTCATTTGTTGCCGACGGTCTTTTCCCTCTGATTCCCCGAAGAGTTTTTTTTTCAGGGTTCTTCACGGGTCATCAATCGACCCCCCGAGTCGGGTCAGAATTTTTTGAAATCTCACGGGTCGGGTCGGGTCGGGTCGGGTCTAATCGGATCAGATCGGGCCGGCTCGGGACGTTTTCAAGCTCTCACGGGTCTGGTCGGGTCACCCTTACCCGACCCGACCCGACCCGACCTGACCCGCGAGGTCTGACCCTATCCGTGAACAGCTCTGGTTATTTTGGACACTTTTCCCCCGCCGATGACCCAAAGCGATCAAGAGTTGATTATATAATAGCCCTTCACAACTGCAACCACGTTTTGGCGAAAAAATACTAAAAAATTGAGTCGGATTTTTTTTGCAGTGGTCAAGGGGTTTAATATAAGTACGCGGGAAGGAGGGGATCGAAAGGGCACGGGTACATAATTCATGGTGCCTTAGAGGGGGGGGCGGGGGGTCGGGGGTGGTACTCATATCATGAATGGCCGTAATCGTATGACCGCAAGCCCTCGCATCCCTGCAATGCCAGGATGGAACGCGTGGGGTTTTCGCCGACCAGGCAGACCTTGCTTGAGGGAGAAGAGGGGGGGGAGTAAAAGTTGCACGTGCCCTGATTATTTTTTCTGCAAGTATTTATTAGTAGCCGTTTACCAACACGGCCGTAACTATTGGCTCGTTTTTTTTCACCTCGCCATTCACCCTGATGTTTGGCGTCCTGCGGAATCGGGGTTGGTTTTCCATCTTCTTTCCAATCGTCAACCGCCGTTTCGAAAGGGGGGAGGTGGGAGAGACGGCGAAGGCGAGACGAGGGGGGGAGGGACGTGATCGTTTTTCTCCGCCCAATCGTCGTTCTTGGTTGTTCTTTTTTTTGCTCTTCGTCGTTTTTGCGCCTTACAGTCGTATTGTGCCGGGAATGGGTCTGCGTTTCGGGAGATGCCGAACCCGCGAGCCGTATGCGACAGCCCTTACGAAATTCGGGAGTTACGCGAAAATCAGACTCGATTTGTTTTTAACCACCAAGTATAAGAATGACATTTTTTTCCCTTTTTTTGTACTGTACCTACGCGTACCTGTGATAAGGATACACGGCGCCCCCTGTCTCACATAATAAGTTGAGCCTCGGGCCTGAAACAAGAGCAACCGCGGCGGATAAATCGTTTAGTTTTTTTATCTTTTTTATTTGGCGTTTCTTCATGTGGCCCAGCATTTCTTTATTTGGCGTTTCATGCGGCGGAACACCAAACATAAATGTTTTTTTTACTACGAACGCGTACTAACTGTACGAGTATACGACTCGGCCACCTGTCTGTGTTTGACACTACTGTTATTACAGGGGACCATAGTAAATAGGACCTACGGCAAACACAAAAACCTACATATTTCCCTACTCGTATTTGATTTTTATTAGCAATATTCGGTCCTATTTACTATATGGTCCTCCATAATACTACTTCGACCGCGCGTACGAGCTCATCATAATACACGACGTCGAACTCACACAACCGGCCGTGAAATATCCAGCAAGGGTCCCATTTATTTGTTGTCCGTGTATCTGCTGTGTGTTGTGTCGAGAGTTCGGACCCGTTGAAACCGAAAAACCCTGAACAACACGACGAGTAGGAGCACCGATCGGTGGTTAGTTTGACAAACAAAACGGGGAAACTGAACTGCTGAAACAGTTTCGTTTGTTGTTGTTGTTGTTGTTGTTTGTTGTTTGATGAGGTGTTGTTTTTGCTTCTTCTACTGTGTGGTCTACCGGACCAACGACACACATCCAACATCCACAGCAGCACAGCAAACCCACAGAGGTCCAGGGTTCCGTCTTTTGATAGATAGACAAAAGACACCAAGTTCCGTGGTCACAAACTATTACTATACTCGGATCCTATACTATGATACGTACGAGACACAAGCAGTATGCCAAAATATTCGTGCGTAGCAGTGCTTCATCGCTCGCATTCGAATACATCTCCCGTAAACAACAAAAAAAGGCGCCGTTGTTACAAAAATAACGGCCGCGAGCCGAGATCTTCGTGCGCTCGTTTCGCAACGTACAAATTTACCCGGAAATGTAAGGGACTTTTATTGACTAATCATCATATTAAACATTCCTTATATATGCGAACGAAATGGACGGACACGGTCTACTGTCGTACGTACTCGTATAGGAAGTGCCTGACTCGCAGGTGTTTAGAGATGCACAGAGCAACAACGCACAGAGTCAGGAGTCAGGAGTACCGTGGTACAGTATACTCCTACAGCAGTAGATTGTTCGGTTCCTACGCGAAGGATACGAAGAACGAAGGTGAGGAGAGAACGAAGCTACGGCCATGCGGCGGAATTGGTTCCGTTTCAATTTTCCAAGGTCCCTGTTGCATACCGCTATTTCAGGTTTTGGAACACCCTCGTCAGAAAACGAACCAACATCACACAGCATCACACAAAACTTCCTGTTTGGCCATGCTGTCGAGGTGAGCGGAGGAGGGAAGCTTGCCCTTCCAAAGAACCCGCTAACTGTAGTGCGGAATGGGGTGGTGGTGGGGGCGTTCGATTGCACCGTCGCAACGCAGAGCGTGGCAGAGAGATCGCCGCCTAGTGTCAGAGAACGACGACCCTAGACAGCACTTTCCAGACGAAGATCATGTCCCTCCCTCCCGCCTGCAGCCAACAGTTTCCCAGCCCGCAGCCCACACGCTCCACCCCAATTCTCAAGCACAACTGCCCTATACGCTCACGACTACCCTGTGCTTCCATGACCATGCCCGAGTTGAGTCCGCCAGCGTTTTGTCCCTCCGCCTGTCCTAAGTAAGCTAAGCCCTCGGCCTTGCTCGAAACTTTTTGGTTGCTTGGCTGTCTGTTGTCGTTGCACTGCTGCTGCTGCTGCTGCTGCTGTTTGTTGTTGCTGCGCAACAACTGCACGTATTGCTGCTGCTGCTGTACACAGTGTTGTTCGGGCTGGAGCCGCTGCCGGGCGCAGGGCCAGGCCATCCGGGCATGGAGCGCCTCTCGAGAGCGTGCGGTGTCTGGTGGGGAGCTCTCGACCCGCTCTGGCCAACATCTTGATTGGCGATTCCACGGACCCGGTGTGCGAGTCCGTATTCCGCAGCCGCGGCCACGATGTCGACTTCAAGCCCGGCATGTCAAAGGTGTGTCTGTGTGATCTCTAGCTGTGTGACACGTTGCACGTTGGTGTGTGATGTGCAATTGATCGCTCTGATAGGTTTGGTTTCTTGTGTTTCTCGAGTGTGTATGTTGTAGACATACGATTTACTTTCCATTTCCATCTCAACTCACAAGAGATGTTTTACCCCTCTTGCTCTCCTCGAGAGCGGCGACCTGTCTGCCGTGGACAGGCCGTGGTCGCAGCAGGTGTCACATCCCCTGCTTCCCCCTCGTCGTTAAATGTTGCACTTTGGCTTGGTTGTTATCGCGCACGTTATTGGGTCCATCCAGCGTTCATTCCCACTACTACTCTGTTGCTGCTGCTGGTCGACATACGGCATTATTCGAAATTTTGTGATTATGGTTATGATGGAACTGAAGAAATGAACTGATGGATTCCGTACTGACGGTACGTCGTGGTTGATTTTTGCACAGCATCCTATATTACAGTAGTAACACTGCCTGGTCACTGGCGTAAGAAGGACCGGGTTAAGTTTAAGTTTAAGGTACAGGTCGGAGGAGGTCGGAGGGTCGGCTTTTAGGCGCCAACCTCTAAATCTCCGTGAAAGTTCACTATCAATCAATGTGTGTGTCAATTTCTGTCTCTGATATTGCAGAATATGAGGACAGGTGTTACTATTAATACTACTGTTGTTACTGCTGCTGTTGTGGTACTTTTGGCACTGAGTGCGGTCGGTCAGCAACTTTGAATGTGAGGTACGCGTATGATAGACCAATATACTACAAGTATATACATGGTAGACACTTGTATATAGGACTATTACGGGATTACGGGGGACCATAGTAGATAAGACCTACGGCAGACACAAAACCCTATATGTTTACCTATTTGTAGTCGTAACAAATATTTGGTCCTATTTACTATGGTCCTCCGTAAAATAACATTTAGTAACTATAAACTCGTTAGGGCTGGTCGGTGTTACTTGCTCGATAGGTCATTTGCCCAGTAGCTACTTCTTTTTTTTTTTCTTCACGAGCTTTTCAAGAATTGTTTTTATTTTCTTCGGTTCTCGCCCGGTGGCTACGTACGTATAATAGCGGCTACATACCAGGTATGATACTACCTGGTACCGTATATACGAGGAACGAAGAACGCCTGCTATGTTCTCTCTTTCTAATAGTTTGCAACACCCCCCACGGGACTTCAAGTCAACCACAATCCTCAAGGGGAACCTTGCATTTTCATATAGGTGTGTGGTAGGATACCCATGGGTACCGGTATACCTGGTACCTATTACGGAGGACCGTATTAAATAGAACCTACGGTAAAGACTAAATTCTATATATTTACCTATTTTTACGAACAATATTTGGTACTATTTACTATGGTCCCCCGTAATAGTATCAGGTACTGGTACAATTTTGCGGGGGACCATAGTAAATACCGGTAGGACCTACGGTATACACCCAAAAAACTACATATTAACCTCTTTTCACTATCAACATTTGGTCCTATTTACTCCGTAATACTGCTGTAACGGGTACAGCAGTACCTGGTGCCCTGGTATACTTTGTATCGTTTAAGAAATCCTCAAGGCTATCGGAGGAAAGGGACGCGTTGTCGAGAGGTGTTTCGCGTAGATCTACCCGCTCAGGCGAACTTCCTCAGATGTGCCCGCACTGAAAATAGAGCCTTTCCAAGGACAACGACCAGGTGGCACACCAACCAGGCATGCCTCTCGTTAGGGTTATACAGGGTTACGGTTAGAGTTCCGGGTCGGGATGGTGGCCACCGTTCGCCGAAGCCAAAACATAAGCTCACCGTCGGGAACGAATGCCTTTCAGCTTCGTGACAAAACCCTAGAAACAGCATCATTTCATGCGGGCACGTCTGAGAAGTTCGCCTGTGAACGGACGGATTTATCCGCCAGATATGTACACGACGCCACGGGTTTTCTTTGTACTATTAATACAACTATATATGATATGTGCTACGATGCCACGGGTTTTCTTTATTATTAGTACAACCATGTGCTACTATTGATATTAATACTGCTTATACACTTGAAGTATAGCAATTGATATATAGCTGGTGCGCTTTTCCTTGAGGTCTGAACTCGGAGGGTTTATTGTTGGGTTTCCTTTGTACGAGCGTGCCGCAGAGCGTTGCAACGTTTTTTTTCTTCTTCCTATGTTTGTTTCCATCCCATTCATTATCTTTGCCCTTCTATCATCTCTCCCTCTTTAGTCGTAACTCAGATCCGGGGTCACTAAGTAGGCTCTTCTCCCCCCCCCCTCCCCACTGCGGTACGTGCCTTGCATTTTTATCGCGAGAATATTTTAGCACTTTCTTCCCTCGTCAACTCTCATCGATAGTTTGGTCGAGTTCTCGAGACCAACCGTAGATGACCCAGGAAGGAGGCGCCTCCATGGTTTTTGTCATTGTTACGGGGAACCATAGTAAATACTAGTAAATAAGACCTACGGTAGACACGAAAACCTACATGTTTAACTATTTTTACTAACGAAATTTGGTTATATTCACTATGGTCCCCCGTAACAGCTCATCGCCAAAACCCTAGTCCGTAGTCACATAACAGGCTCTAAAAAACTCTTGGGAGTGGAAGAATACCTGATGGCCAAGACGTGGGATCGATGCGTGATCAAGAAACCACCGACCACTGACTGACCACAGGCCACAGCAGAATCAGGCAGATGCAAAAGCAGCGCAACAGCAGCACAAAAAGCGGCAGCAGCAGCAGCAAGCAGCGTAACAGCAGAGCGCAAAAAGCGGCAGCAGCAAAAAAAGCAGCAGCAGCGTTGTATGGCAGTATAGCGATGAGAAGCAATGGCAAATAGAGCATAGAGCAGCTTCATAAGTACGCGCGATCGAAGTATTACTCTCAGGTAGCAAAGATGAGCTTCGACGAAATCCTCGAGCTCACAGCTGTTATTTTATTTTATTTTTTTTAAATATACCTACCGGGTATGAAACTCGTTTTTTTCTGCTAAAATGACCCAGGCTCTAATTTCAAGTATTCATAGTTCATCGCCATTTATGTCGGAGCAGTTCCGAGAGGGTCACGAAGCGTTTATGTATTCATTCGCTGCCCTCGTGCCTAACTCGGACCCTACAGAGCTTGTATAATATCTCTCTATTGGAGGAATAATCGGCACGGACACTGGTTATGCTGGATGTCGACGGGTATATAGAACGAACGGTTTAATGTGAAGGGACACACACATGTACAAATAGATGTGTAGGAGCACCGTTTGGGTTTCCTGCTCTCACCAACCTGAATGTTCCTTTTTATTTTCCGCGGGGCGACCTGCTCGTGCGAGCGTCAGACCTTCCACACCTCAGGCAGACCATACAGATCATACAGATCATTCCCACTTCATGATCTAGATCTTTCAGGGCAGACATATTTCTGATCTGTATGATGTGTATTATCTGTCTGTATGATCTGTATGGTCTGTATGATATGTATGATATGTATGATATGTATGATATGTATGATCTGTATGATCTGTATGATCTGTATGATCTGTATGATCTGTATGGTATGTATGATCTGTATGATCTGTATGATCTGTATGATCTGTATGATCTGTATGATCTGTATGATCTGTATGATCTGTATGATCTGTATGATCTGTATGATATGTATGATATGTATGATCTGTATGATATGTATGATATGTATGATCTGTATGATCTGTATGATCTGTATGATGTGTATGATCTAGCTCATGTTGCCGGGTGGGAGCCATAAAATCTGCACGGTCTAGGACGTGTTTCCTGGGTTGGATCTGTACCTGTACTAATATACAGATCCTGCACAGACGAGTCTTCTTCCCAGCGCCATCATTTCTCGTTGTTTGTGCCCCCCCAAGAAAAGTCGTCAAGAAAATTCGCCCCAGGAGGTGGGTGTCTTATCGTTAGGGTAAATCGAGTTCGATACGATATGATACCGACAAACACCAAAAAATAGTCGATTCGATTTCGATATTTGATATATCGCGGTTTTCGTTCAGTATCCGCATAAACATTAACGGGAATGGGGGGGGGAAACATGTTCGATATGATATATCGAAATTTCGATATTTATATACATATCGAAAGTTCGTTATTTAGATATATCGAAGGTTCGATATTTAGATATATCGTAACTTTGATTATGATATCCTGCTCTTCGATATATCGAAGCTTTCGATATGATATCCTACGTTTCGATATTTAAAACTTTCGATATGATATCCTACTTTTCGATATATCGAAACTACTTTTCGATATATCGAAACTACTTTTCGATATATCGAAACTACTTTTCGATATGTAGCAACTTTCGATTTGATACCCATCATTACATTGTACCTGGTATATATGATATCTGGTAGTAGTTATCTTGCGTGTTGTACGGCGGTAGGTCGCACACCCTAGAAGATTGATGGCACTGCCCGCGCTTCTCGATGTTCTGGTGGTCGTTGTATCTGGGCCCCAATGGCGTTAATAATACAGCTGTTAGCTGGTACTCCGTATATACCTAGTAATTCGTACCTGGTATAACTTTAGCGTGTTGGATGTCGTTTAGGATTTTTCGATATATCGAAATATCGAACATGTTCTTCCCTCCATCCCCTGGCGTCCCCGTGTGTTTATGGTGACACTGAAACGAAAGCTTCAATCTATCGAATATCGAAATCGTATCGATTCGATTTTGTCTTTGTTTTTCGGTATCGTGTTGAACACGATTATCGTTCGATCTCCCCCAATGCTAACTGTAAAAGCCCCTGCCCCCTGCTCCGTCCCGGCATTGTAGGGATGCGAGGGTCTATGGTCATACGACTACGGCCATGCATTTGTATGAAGTACCCCCCCCCCCTCCCCTTTGAACGGTGCTCCGTCTCGAAAGGGATGCGTGGTCAATGGTCAAATGACTAAGGCAAGCAACAAATGAGTACGCCTCCCCCCCCCCTCCTTCGGGTTCCCGGTTTTCCCGTAGTTTTCACGACTTGGCTCAGCTTCAATAAAATGGTTGGTTGTCCAAAACTAACCCCTCCTCGTTATTTCGTATTATCCCGCGAAATTCTTTAGATGGTTGGGGTTAAATAGGATAGTTCCGAGAATTTTCCCAGGTAGTCAGGGTTAGGATTATTCCGGGAAATGTCCCGGGTGGTCGGCGTTGTAGTTCCAGGGTTTCTAAAGGTCAAGCATGTTTTTTTGTCCTGTTTCAACCATTTTGTTGGGCACAGTCGTAAACACGTAAAAACAGCCCTCCGCTTTTTCCTGTGCCTTGGTGCCGACGGGGGAATGTATTACTGCTGTGAAATACTCGCACGTGATTACGTGATTCCCCGTAAATCCCGCCGTGTTCTTTGGGGCAATTCGAGCTGTGTCTGTGTCCAGTGTCCAGCGAGTCTTGGGGCTTTCCGGTGGCCGAACGCGCTGCCTTCACGGTGTGCACTCTTTGTTGCCTCACATCTCGATTGATTTGGCCGCATTTTTCTCGGCCCCCAAAAGGCTCAAGTTAATACAAATATGTCCCGAAATATAAGCACCGTTTTTATTGACTATTGATGTATAATATGTGCTTATATTTCGGGACATAGTGGTATACATTATCCCGCCGAAAAAAAGAGTTGGAGCGACCTGCCACGCGAGCTACAGCAGTAGTGCTCGGATCGAGCTCAAACCTCGACCAACGTGTCCAGGCGGGCTTCCCATGTCGGCGTACTCAGCGGTTTGCCGAAAAGTGCTCGTACGAAGAGATATGTTCGAAAAAAATAATTAAAAAAACAACAAAACAACAACAACACAAACATAACCGGTAATGTGATTCTGGGTATAATAGTGTTGTATAATGGTGATGCTGTTTGCACCGCCGTGACACGTGCTTGTATCCCGTCAAAAAGTTATCAATACATTACCAGGTACCAAGTACCAGGTATACCGTTTATTAAACGCTATTGTTGTACACCACAGACCCGAGGTCGTTTTTTTCTTAATCATTCTCCTGACCAAACAGACGTTTCTGAGAACTTTACGAGTGGAGGCGGGATTCGTGAGGTTGGTTGCGAAGGTGGGCGAATGCTGCTGCACGCTCGCTCTATATATTTTAGTTTTTTCAAGGGCTTTAGCCAAAATCAGGTACACCTGGTCACTTTGGTGCCAAAAACAGGTACTACACTAAAACCAAGTACAAATCACACGCTAGGACACCTCTCATTGGCCAGCCTCACATCGTATGATACCTGCTTTTGGCATGAAATGGTCAGGTACACCTGGATTTGTCTACTTTGTTTAGCTTTCAACTGATTTTGGCGAATTTTGAGCCAATCAGAGGCCATACGTACACTGTCTCCTATACGCCCGACACGAAGACATCACCACACTACGTACATACGACCCGCCACAACGACTACAGAACGTATCATACGCGCGCATACAGCACAATGGACCTGTTGTAATATACCAGGTATTACTTACTGCTGCTTGCTGACACGGTACGGAAAGCGAGCAGTTCAATAACTCGATGTTTTGTTCGTATGCTATCAACGTGGCTACGACTATATACATACGTACCTGGTACAAGAAAACGGAAACACACGTCGTAGGAGTGAGTGTGATCACGAAATCAATGAAAGCATATGACAGATATTAATACCCGTACTGAAAATAACATACAACATTTATCAAGAGTTTGGAGGACACACACATTCGCTATCATTCTGCTGTTCAGGCGCAAATTCAAAAGTATGTTTGATTATTTCTCACAGCCAAAAAGTCCTGAAAAACACCGTTCGTGGCGTGCGTTTTTTACTTGGTTTTAGTATATACCTGATTTTGGCTCAAATGGATCAGGTATACCTGATTTTGGCAGTTGCCCTTTTTTCAATATATATCTAGACGGTTGATACCTGATATTGCGATACCAATATAGATATATGTCCCGAATTATAAGATACGTTTGAATCAAGTATGGATATACAAACGGTTATTTATATTTCGGGACATACTTGTGTTTCTTGCATTTTCTGGTCCTCAAACGGCACAAGTTGCTAATATACGCATACGCACACGACAACACCAGCGGCGGAGAACTTGCACGTACGTGCCAGGCCATTCGAATTTGCACGTACATTCAACATTCAATACGGTTATATGTATAGCAGGTAGCAGGAGTTGTTGTAGATATGTATGGCCTACATGGTACCAAATGGGATCGAGGTGCCAGGTGGGCCTCCGGCGGCTCCTGCGGAGGGCTGACTATATAGTTATGCACCATGTGGGTGGGAGCAAGGTGCCAAATGGGATGGGCCCACTGCGGGGTCAAGTTACCAAATGGGAACAGGGTGCCAGATGGTGCAAACGTACGTGCATATCCGAACAGCCAGCACGTACGTGCCATTATACGGCTGGTGGTGGATACCTGGCATTTCATACCAATATGCCCCCAAATATAAGGAACGTTTGTATTGAATATTAAAGTACAAACCGCCCTTACGTATGGGGACATGTTGATGCCTGGTATTGTGTCATGGTGTTGCTCTGTTTACACCGCAACACCTTCCGTGATCAATATGTGTGTGTGTGTGTTCTTCACATTAAACCTTCCTTTCTGAATAGATGCAACTCCAACGAAATACGACAGGACCAGAGGTCATGCTGCTTTCTTTTTTTTTCCCTGGCCCAACAGACGATTCTAAGAACGTACGAGTGGGATTCATACAGGTTGGTTATGTACAATACTGGCATAGTAGTAATAGTGGCATACTAATAGCAAGATAATGCAACATGAACAACCTCTGTGTATTTTTTGCTGTTGCTTGTGTACTTGCCAATCGCTCCAACAAAGATGTTCCACGTGATGCATCACATGTGCATGTCGTTGTGTTGTTTGTATTTGCATGCTGATTGTTGTTGCGGTGTTCCTCCTTAGGTTTGGAGAATATCGGTTCCGAAGTTCGAAATTCATCTCAGGGTGTGTTTTCTTATTATCTTGATTGTAGATGTAGTTTTATCACCCCGTGTGGGGAGTGGGGGGGGTGTTGTCTTATTATATTGATTAAAGTGTAGTCTTATCACCCGTGCGGGGGGTGTGTTGCCTTATTCTCTTGATTATAGCATAGTCTTATCGCCCGTGTGGGGGGTGTGTTATATTATTATCTTGATTGTAGTATAGTCTTATCACCCGTGTGATAACAGTAGAACGCAGGCGTTGGTTATTATGTGCAGGAGCGGTCGGCACAAAATTTTGTGCAGGTCGTGTGGTCTATTTCCACCGTGCACGTCGGCCCAGACCAACCCGACCCGAGCCGTAACCCGAACTCTAACCCGAACCCCTACCCTTGGGGGGGGCTCGAGGTCGGCAGGCGCAGTAGTCACGCGGTTCCGCCACGTTTTTGGTGGCGTTTTTCCGGGCGGCGGAAAGGCCCGCCTCGACCAATAATACCCGCAGCCTGCTCACAGTTTTGTGCCGACCGTTCCTGCAACATAACATAAAGGCCAGTCGTAAAACGCAAGGAGTTGCACGAGACGCACGTAACAGCATGTTGTAATACCACACCCTGCGGGACAATAGCCGGGTTGAACATATGCTATTGGTCAGTAGGTTGGGGTATTTGCATATCGATACGCACCTATTGAAACCTGCAACAGGAGGGTGAATTTTGTCGATCGATACTTATTCGTGTGCTTCGAAGTGTATATTTAACCAAGAGGTTCAGAGAAATCGGTACAATAGGCTATCGTTCTTAGGATAGGCACATTCAGTAGACTATTGTCCAGGGTTTGCTATGCACTCGCACCGCTGCACTCTCCCACTATGAATGGACGGCTGATGAAGCCGCACTCCTCGTCACTTTGGTCGCTTTAACCCCTTTAGAACTGGTCCCCCGTTTTTGGGGCCAAACTACTTGGAATTAGTGTGGGATATTTTTTCAGTTCTGAATGGGTTAAAATATGGTACTGCTCGGATGGATCGTCGATTTCCACTTTCGATAATCTAGATATTTCAGGGCATATAGGTTACTGATATACAAGATCTGTATGATCTGAAAGGATCTGTAGGATGCAAGCTCATGTTGCCGGGTGGGAGCTGAATAATCTGCATGATCTAGGACATGGTTCCTGGGTTGGATGTGTGCTGTACAGATGTTGCACAGCATCTTATAACGGCAGGTTAGGGCCTAGGTGTTGTATGGAGATCGTGGTCTGTTGGACGTGTGAGGTATTGACATATTTTGTGCATAAAGCGGTGGTGTGTTGAAAGGTTCAAGAGGCAACCCAATAGGCCGGGCGAATCGTATGCCTTCATATACTGGTTTTTGTACTGACGTTCAGGAGTACTGACATGCTGATACACTGGCGAATAACATGCCTGTTCGTATGCTGATTTTGTTGTGCTCGTCTTCAGTAGTGCTGATATTATGCTGACATGCTGACACACAGCGGTGTAAGCACGAGCACGCTCCTAACCGTGTACTATAGTAGCGAAAACGCAAAACTGAAGTACGGTCTTGTATCAAAAGTGTGAGCGGCGTGAACACCATCTTATTTGTCAGATTTTTTTTTTCCACGAAAAAACAAATATACGAAGTAGATTAACACTATACTTTACGAACGCCAAAGTTTATCAACACGACGTTCTATCTTGTTATGAACACCCTGTTATATTTTATTATGAGCACCATGTTATATTTTATTATAGAACACCATACGAAGTATTATATGATACGAACGCCACATCATATATACGAAGAGCCTATTTATAGGACGCCATACTTTTTATGAACACCATGCATTACGAACAACCATATCACATGCCACGAGTACCGTCCTTTACGAACACCGTATTTTACGAACGGCACACGCCCATAAGTCACCGACCACCCTCTGCACGAAATCCTAGATCTCACCGCTGATATTTTCAATTCTTATAATACACAAAAGACACGACGACATCGCCCGCCAAAACTTTGCAACCACCTCCCCTCTCCCCCCCCCGTCACCCCACCCACCTACGCAACCCGGTTTGCAGGAGGAACTGCTGGCCGTGATCGGCAAGTATGATGGGCTCGTGGTTCGGTCCGGCGTGACTGTGGACGAAGACCTCATCGCTGCCGCGTCGAGCATGCGCATCGTTGGGCGCGCGGGGACAGGTAGGAGGCTCCGAGTTCGGTAACTATCCCTCTTGAGGCTCCATAAAGGAAAATTGACAGCACAGAGTGACGATTACAGCAACGGTAGCTGCGTGATTGGGGGGGGGGGGCTTGGACACCCCCACTTGGTGTAGGGAGTCGGGCGAGGCGCGACTCGTCTGCACCCGCCGTTTGGGGGGGGGGGGTATACTCATTAGCCGCATGCCATTCATTGCGGCAACGGCACCTGCGTGAATGGGGGTGTGCCTGGTACTCATTAGCCGCATGTCATGCATTGCGGCAACGGTATCTTCGTGATTGGGGGTGTACTCGTTGCCATTCATTGCGGCAACGACACCTGCGTGATTGGGGGGACACATGCTACGATAGAGGTGCACCATGTTTTTTCTGAGCTTCTCACTTAAGGAGCGTCATACCTCACCGAAAATAAAAGTGCTGCCGGATGCGAAATCTCATGACCGACGTATTCTCTGAAACATTATTTGTCGCAAAAATGAAAGTCCGACGAATTTGGGTTAAGGAGCTCGATCGTTCAGAAAATGATTCAGCCAAAAAGCGCTACCTCTACCGTAGCACGCATCGGGGGTGTACCTGGTACTCATTAGCCGCATGTCATTCATGGCGGCAACGGCACATGGTGTGATTGGGGGTGTACTCATTAGCCGCATGTCATGGATGGGCGTAGTCGTATGACCGTAGTCCTTAACATGGGATCCCTTATATCCCTTAAAATGAAGTCCCTTAAAAAGGGTCCCTTACCAAGGGGGTCCCTTAAAAGGGGGTCCCTTAAAGGGGGTCCCTCTAATGGGGGTCCCTTACTAGGGGTCCCTTAAAAGGGGTCCAAAAACGTTGTGTAAGTCACGCCTATGTTGGTGTTGACAGAGATGCCCCATGTTGCACGCCCCACCCCACCCCTTGCAAGCAATGTCTGCCTGGTTGGTGAAAACCCAACGTGCTCCGTCCCGGCATTGTAGGGATGCGAGGGTCTATGGTCATA
>MEHQ01003188.1:231391-244525 GCA_008828725.1 Saccharina japonica | reverse complement strand
GCCTGGTCGGTGAAAACCCGGCATGCTCCGTCCCGGCATTGTAGGGATGCGAGGGTCTATGGTCATACGACTACGGCCTTTCCGTTGATTTTACCGTTTCCAATACCGCTACCAACACCGTTATCTTTGCCGCTACCATTGCCGTTTTGCTTTTCCGTTGATTTTACCGTTGCCTTACCCTTTTCCCAATACCGATGCGATGCAACGCCACGCCACGCTCTGCTATGCTTCTGAACAGGTGGTTGGCGAGAACGCCAGCAGGCTAGCCGCTCTTCGGTACGTGCCGATGCTGATACATCCCCGGGGTTGGATGCAGCCGGACGGAGGATTTTTCTCGAGGCTGCACACGCGGATCAGTCATACAAGGGGTGAGGCGGTGAAGAAGCACGTCCCACGGAGGGCCGACTTGACGAGGGTCTACCAGGGGCTCAACTGCCTCGGAAAGGTAACTGCCCTCCTCTCGTAGCGGCTTTGACACGATAACGATACTCGATAGACGTAGTGGTGTAACCGCGTAACGGTGCATCGGTCTACCGGTATATCACCTCATGCGGTTTTTGAAACGGTAATGATTCGCCCGCCCCCCCCCTATATACGTAGCGGTGGAACGGTTTACCCGACGCGACTTCGATACGGAAACTCTGATACGGAAACGATTCGCCCGCCTCCGCTCAAGTGCCTACCCCACTCGACTTTGACAAGGTAGCGATTCCCCAGCCCCTGTTATTGATTGGCAGACGGGTATGTTTGGACGCTTTTGATTGGTTGATGGGCTGGCTACTTTTATTTATGGATCCTTCTGTCCTTGCAACGTTTACCCGTACTGCACCGCCCCACCACCGCCCCCCTGGTACTGTTGCGTGTTTTTTTTCGCCGTGCTTCGACGCTGCCTCCTCTCTCCCCACCCTTGCCATGGTCTATCGTATTTCTCCTTTGCGCTCCCCCGTAAATTTCCCCTCCCTTCCTCCCTCCCTCCCTCCCTCCCTCCATCTTCCCACTCGACTACTCCTGTGATTTGTGCTTTTTTTCCGTTTTAGCTTTTCGCGAGGTCGGACTTCATCACGCTGCACACTCCCCTAACCCCGGAAACGAAGGGCCTCATCGGAAAGGCTAACCTGGAAAAGTGCAAGAAGGGGGTGCGGGTGATCAACTGCGCCCGCGGCGGCATCATCGACCCCGCCGCTCTTGTCGAGGCCCTCAACACCGGAAAGGTGATTTTTTTGGGGGGGCGGTTCAGATTTCCAGATTCAAGTTCGAATTCAGATTCCAGCTTGAAAGTAACGTTTAGGCCATTTCTTATGGAAGGGTTCTGAGCACCGAAAATGCACGTTTTCGGACCGCAAAACCAATTATCAAGCTTTAGCTAATGGACCCGAAACTGGTGATTTTTTCGGATGATTTTTTCGGATATCAGTTTCGGGACGGCATCCAGCCGGAACTGGGGCTCCGTTTTCGGCTAGATTCAGATTTACTTTACCTTATTTTTCAGATTCGAACTCAGATATAAATTGACTTTTTTATTTCGGACTCAGATTCGAATTATTTTTCACAATATATTTCAGATTCAAATTCGGATTTTAAGTTGAGATTGTATTTCAGACTCGAACTCAGATTCAGATCATACTTCACATTATACTTCAGATTCAAATTCAGATTTAACCCCTTCAGAACCGGTCCCCCGTTTTTGGGGACAAACTACTTGGAATTTAGTGTCGGATGAGTTTTTCAGTTCTGAATGGGTTAAGTTGAGACTGTAATTCAGACTTGAATTCAGATTAATTAAGCCTTAAAATATTCCTGGTAAACATTTAGAAATAAAAGAGGTTAGAAAATGGGCGATACATAATTTTGTCGAGGCCATCAACATCTTAAAGGTGCTTTATATATTAATATTATGATTCAAATTCAGATTTCACTTGCAGTTTCAGATTATTGCAGTAGAAGAAGGATCATACGAGTATACATATTTTATCTAGATGAAGCAAGAAGAGAGGTAGAAGGTTACACAAAACTCTTGCTGGCTTGATCATTCTGCTTGCTCACTGCGGTTGACCGTTCTGCTTGCTTCCTGCGCTTGGTCGTTCTGCTTGTTTGCTCTCTCGCATTGCTTGCTCCCCGTGTTTGGTCATTCTGCTTGTCCGTTTGTTTTGCTCCCATACACCTGCTTTATGTGCTTGGTCACTCTGCATGGTCATTCCCTTGCTCACTGGGCTTGCTCGCCTTCGCTCGCTCATTCTGTTTGCTCGCTTTAGTTTGCTCACTTTGCTCTCTCATTCTGCTTTGACTCATTCTGCTTTTACTAATTCTGCTTTTACTCATTCTTCTTTCACTCATCCTGCTTTTACTCATTCTGCTTCCACTCATTCTGCTTCCACTCATTCTTCTTTCACTCATTCTGCTTTCACACATTCTTCTTTTACTCACTCTGCTTTCACTCATTCTGCTTTCACTCATTCTGCTTTTACTCATTCTGTTTTTACTCATTCTACTTTTACTCACTCTGCTTTTACTCATTCTGCTTTTACTCATGCAGCTTTTACTCATTCTGCTTTCACCCATTCTGCTTGCTCATTCTGCTTGCCTACTTCGATTGTTCCCAGGTGGCCGGAGCCTCCCTGGATGTGTACCCCAGCGAACCTCCCCCGCCCGAGCTGCAGGACCTGATCATGCACCCTAAGGTCGTCTGCTCGCCGCACCTCGGCGCGTCGACCCAAGACGCTCAGGTAACAATCATGCCGCTGATTTTAGCAACTCCGCCTCCTTGCTTTTTTTGTACCTATAACCCGCACAGCAGTATTACGGAGAACCATAATAACCCCCCCCCCCCCACTCCTCTTAGCAGGATGCAGCTCACCCTCCATGCGACTCGCCCAATACCTCACGGCGTTTCGCGCTTGGTGCAATCAATGTCTGCCTGGTTGGTGAAAACCCAACGCGCTCCGTCCCGGCATTGTAGGGATGCGAGGGTCTATGGTCATATGACTACGGCCGTGCACAACATGAGTACACCCCCCCCCACCCCCCCCCTTGGTGCTAGCAATGTCTGCCTGGTCGGTGAAAACCCGACATGCTCCGTCCCGGCATTGTAGGGATGCGAGGGTCTATGGTCATACGACCACGGTCATGCATGAAAATGAAGTACACCCCCCCCCCCCTCCCCCCGGAGAAAAACGCCTTGGTCCTTAATAGGTGCGAGTGGCTAAGGACATCGCGGTTCAGATGTGCGATGTTCTCGATGGCGGCGAGTACGTGGGAGTGCTCAACGCGCCGAACATGGCGGCAGTGCGCAAGTCGAAGCTGACACCCTTTGTGTCTCTGGGGGAGAGGATGGGCGCTCTGCAGGCGCAGTTGTTGGGCCAGGGCAAGGTGTGTTAGCTTGGGTTTTTGGTTGGGCGGTTTGAGTGGTTGTGTGTATTTTTTGTTTTTTTGTCGGTTTTTTGTTTTTTGTGTTTTTGTGTTTTTTTTCGGTTGCGTCTTTTTTTGGGTGTGCTCTTGGCTTTGCTTTGCTTTGTCTTGTCTTGTCCCGTTTTGTATGTCTTGCCTTACCTTGCCTTGCCTTGCCTTGCCTTGTCTTGTCTTGTCATGTCTTGCCTTGTCTTGTTGTCTACGCATTGTATTCTTGAACGTAGGTCGTTTAATGTTTAACTTACGTAGTACCTGGTACTTTATTGTATTTATTAAACGTAGGTCGTTTAATGTCTAACTTAGTACTGTACTGGCATCACTTATTGCCGTAATGTGTGTGTACTGCAATTTAACGATGCATTTCGATGTCACAATTGAGTACGTATCACAATTCAATGTTGTAGTTCAGCCTCATATATACTTCGTACAACCACATTGTGCAGTTGCAGTGTATTGTCGTTGTCCAATGTGTTACACCTATTTTGATGTTGTGTGTAATCATATTGTGCAGTTGCAGTTTATTGTCGCAATCGAACGTGTTACACCTATTTTGATGTTATGTGTGTGCGTGTTTTTTTCTTTGTCGTTCCACCGGACGAGCCCAGGTCCGCAGCATCAAGGTGACGCTTCACGGCAAGAGCCTGGGAGTGCCGGAGATGGCAGGGCCCATGTCGGCGGCTGTCATCAAGGGGGCGCTCAACCTTTTACTCGCTCAGGAGGTGCGTGTGGTGGTGGTCGTGGTGGTGGTGTTGGTGGTGTTGGTGGTGGTGGTAGTGTTGGTGTTGGTGGTGCTAATGATGGTGTTGGTGTTGGTGGTATTATTGTTGGTGTTGGTGGTGTTGGCGTTGATTGTTGGACTCGCTTCAAACAACCCAGGTGGTTGCCGTGCGCTGCCTTTTCCTTCGTTCCTTGTTTCTTGTTTTTTGTTTTGTTTCCCCCCCCCCTCTTCTTTCTGTTATTTTCAATACCTGGTATACCATTATTTTCTACTTTTTCCTTTCCTTTCCTTTTTTTTTTTTTTTTTTTTTTCACTTGAGAACTCTTGCCCATCCGGATGTTTGCTGACGACCATCATTTCTACGATAAAACAGGTGAACTACGTCAACGCCGCAGCAGTGGCGAAGGAGGCGGGTNACCCGCCTCCTTCGCCACTGCTGCGGCGTTGACGTAGTTCACCTGTTTTATCGTAGAAATGATGGTCGTCAGCAAACATCCGGATGGGCAAGAGTTCTCAAGTGAAAAAAAAAAAAAAAAAAAAAAGGAAAGGAAAGGAAAAAGTAGAAAATAATGGTATACCAGGTATTGAAAATAACAGAAAGAAGAGGGGGGGGGGAAACAAAACAAAAAACAAGAAACAAGGAACGAAGGAAAAGGCAGCGCACGGCAACCACCTGGGTTGTTTGAAGCGAGTCCAACAATCAACGCCAACACCACCAACACCAACAATAATACCACCAACACCAACACCATCATTAGCACCACCAACACCAACACTACCACCACCACCAACACCACCAACACCACCACCACGACCACCACCACACGCACCTCCTGAGCGAGTAAAAGGTTGAGCGCCCCCTTGATGACAGCCGCCGACATGGGCCCTGCCATCTCCGGCACTCCCAGGCTCTTGCCGTGAAGCGTCACCTTGATGCTGCGGACCTGGGCTCGTCCGGTGGAACGACAAAGAAAAAAACACGCACACACATAACATCAAAATAGGTGTAACACGTTCGATTGCGACAATAAACTGCAACTGCACAATATGATTACACACAACATCAAAATAGGTGTAACACATTGGACAACGACAATACACTGCAACTGCACAATGTGGTTGTACGAAGTATATATGAGGCTGAACTACAACATTGAATTGTGATACGTACTCAATTGTGACATCGAAATGCATCGTTAAATTGCAGTACACACACATTACGGCAATAAGTGATGCCAGTACAGTACTAAGTTAGACATTAAACGACCTACGTTTAATAAATACAATAAAGTACCAGGTACTACGTAAGTTAAACATTAAACGACCTACGTTCAAGAATACAATGCGTAGACAACAAGACAAGGCAAGACATGACAAGACAAGACAAGGCAAGGCAAGGCAAGGCAAGGTAAGGCAAGACATACAAAACGGGACAAGACAAGACAAAGCAAAGCAAAGCCAAGAGCACACACAAAAAAAGACGCAACCGAAAAAAAACACAAAAACACAAAAAACAAAAAACCGACAAAAAAACAAAAAATACACACAACCACTCAAACCGCCCAACCAAAAACCCAAGCTAACACACCTTGCCCTGGCCCAACAACTGCGCCTGCAGAGCGCCCATCCTCTCCCCCAGAGACACAAAGGGTGTCAGCTTCGACTTGCGCACTGCCGCCATGTTCGGCGCGTTGAGCACTCCCACGTACTCGCCGCCATCGAGAACATCGCACATCTGAACCGCGATGTCCTTAGCCACTCGCACCTATTAAGGACCAAGGCGTTTTTCTCCGGGGGGAGGGGGGGGGGGGTGTACTTCATTTTCATGCATGACCGTGGTCGTATGACCATAGACCCTCGCATCCCTACAATGCCGGGACGGAGCATGTCGGGTTTTCACCGACCAGGCAGACATTGCTAGCACCAAGGGGGGGGGTCCCCCGGAAAAACGCCTTGGTCCTTAATAGGTGCGAGTGGCTAAGGACATCGCGGTTCAGATGTGCGATGTTCTCGATGGCGGCGAGTACGTGGGAGTGCTCAACGCGCCGAACATGGCGGCAGTGCGCAAGTCGAAGCTGACACCCTTTGTGTCTCTGGGGGAGAGGATGGGCGCTCTGCAGGCGCAGTTGTTGGGCCAGGGCAAGGTGTGTTAGCTTGGGTTTTTGGTTGGGCGGTTTGAGTGGTTGTGTGTATTTTTTGTTTTTTTGTCGGTTTTTTGTTTTTTGTGTTTTTGTGTTTTTTTTCGGTTGCGTCTTTTTTTGTGTGTGCTCTTGGCTTTGCTTTGCTTTGTCTTGTCTTGTCCCGTTTTGTATGTCTTGCCTTACCTTGCCTTGCCTTGCCTTGCCTTGTCTTGTCTTGTCATGTCTTGCCTTGTCTTGTTGTCTACGCATTGTATTCTTGAACGTAGGTCGTTTAATGTTTAACTTACGTAGTACCTGGTACTTTAGTGTATTTATTAAACGTAGGTCGTTTAATGTCTAACTTAGTACTGTACTGGCATCACTTATTGCCGTAATGTGTGTGTACTGCAATTTAACGATGCATTTCGATGTCACAATTGAGTACGTATCACAATTCAATGTTGTAGTTCAGCCTCATATATACTTCGTACAACCACATTGTGCAGTTGCAGTGTATTGTCGTTGTCCAATGTGTTACACCTATTTTGATGTTGTGTGTAATCATATTGTGCAGTTGCAGTTTATTGTCGCAATCGAACGTGTTACACCTATTTTGATGTTATGTGTGTGCGTGTTTTTTTCTTTGTCGTTCCACCGGACGAGCCCAGGTCCGCAGCATCAAGGTGACGCTTCACGGCAAGAGCCTGGGAGTGCCGGAGATGGCAGGGCCCATGTCGGCGGCTGTCATCAAGGGGGCGCTCAACCTTTTACTCGCTCAGGAGGTGCGTGTGGTGGTGGTCGTGGTGGTGGTGTTGGTGGTGTTGGTGGTGGTGGTAGTGTTGGTGTTGGTGGTGCTAATGATGGTGTTGGTGTTGGTGGTATTATTGTTGGTGTTGGTGGTGTTGGCGTTGATTGTTGGACTCGCTTCAAACAACCCAGGTGGTTGCCGTGCGCTGCCTTTTCCTTCGTTCCTTGTTTCTTGTTTTTTGTTTTGTTTCCCCCCCCCCTCTTCTTTCTGTTATTTTCAATACCTGGTATACCATTATTTTCTACTTTTTCCTTTCCTTTCCTTTTTTTTTTTTTTTTTTTTCACTTGAGAACTCTTGCCCATCCGGATGTTTGCTGACGACCATCATTTCTACGATAAAACAGGTGAACTACGTCAACGCCGCAGCAGTGGCGAAGGAGGCGGGTCTCGCCATCGAAGTGGCGTTTTCTGAGCGGGACCCTAAGGGCTACCTCAACGGCCTCACCGTGGAGTTCGAGATCGAAGGCGTGCTTAACGGCAGGCGGTCGATGACAGGTAACGAACGCTCCGCCGCAGGGTACACCCCTATTACGGGGTGGGCTAATGTAGTAAATAGGACCTACGGTAAAAAACCTATATATTTACCTATTTTTACTTGCAATATTTGGTCCTATTCAATAGGGGATCTACGGGACACCCAGAAACGTAGATGTTCACCTATTTTTTCGAACAATATTTGGTCCTATTGCTTACTGCACTGAGCGTAGTATCTCTGTGTCGTAGTTTTGTGACCACAGAACTGGTACCTTTTTAGGATGAAGAATCGGCACGGACACTGGGTGTGCTGGATGTCGACGGGTAGAAAGGAAGGTTTAATGTGAAGAACACACCCACACACTAGGAAAAAGGCAGATTTTGGGGAGTTCGGCGGGTCGTTTGATTTGGAGGTGGTGGTGGTGGGGGTGATCTTGGTGGTGGTGGTGGCTGTTGCGTTGATGGTGGTGTTGGTGTTATATGTTGTTTGTCGGTGCTTACTGATTTTGTTGTCATGGTTGTTTATTGGGGGGGCCGTTTCCCCCCCGATTATTTTTCTCCTGCAGCTATGTATGTACGTACATACGTACATACGTATAACAAGAACAACAACAAATTCGGAGAAAAAAAAACGCTCTTGCTCTTCGGCCCCACCCACCCCACCCCACCCTACCCCTCTATTTTGGCCAAAATGCACTCCGTACCTCCATCGTAGTTGGCGTTTAAGCTACTACTGTAGGATATTGAGGCCAAAATAGACCTTGACAAGCCCCCAAAAAAGACCGGTCCCCCTTCTCCGTTAAGCGCCCCCCCCCCCCCCCCCCCCCCCCCTCGGCAATGCCTGCCTGGTCGGTAAAAACCCGACGTGCTTCGTTGCGGCGCTTTAGGGACGCGAGGGTCTATGGTCATACGACTGCGGCTATGTATGATACGATATGACTACACCCCCCCGCGCCCAAACACCCACCCCACCTCAATCTACCCCAACCCACCCTATCCTACCCCACCCCACCCTAATCTACCCCAATCCACCCTATCCTATCCCACCCCCCCCCAACCCACCCCACCCCAATCTACCCAATCCTTCCTATCGTACCCCACCCCACCATAATCTACCCCAATCCACCCTATCCTACTCCACCCCAACCCACCCCACCCCAATCTACCCCAACCCACCCTATGCTACCCCACCCCAACCCAACCAATCTACGTCAATCTACCCAACCCACCCTATCCTACCCAAGCCCAATCTACCCCAATCCACCCTATCCTACCCCATCTTACCCCACCCCACCCTAATCTACCCCAATCCACCCTATCCTACCCCACCCTACCCCACCCCCTTTTCCCGTACCTCCCCTGTGTGGACTGCCTGGCGCGTAGGGACCTGCTTTGGGGCCGACACCAGGGTGGTTGATGTGGACGGTCTAGAGATCGACTTCAACCCCAGCGGGCACATGCTCATGTTCAACAACCCTGACGCTGCGGGCATGCTCCGCGCCGTCGCTGCCATCCTCAACGATAAGGGGGTGAGCCGAGGGATGGGGGGGTGGTGGTGGTGGTGGTGGGGGTGCTGGTGGTGTTGGTGGTGGTTGCTTCTACTGTTGCTGCTGTTGGCGTTGCTGTTGTTGAAATGGTCTCGTTGTTGTAGTTGTTGCTGTTGCTGCTTGTTGCTGCGTATTGGTGCTGCGTATTGGTGCTGCGTATTGGTGCTGCTGCTTGCTGGTGCTGTTGTTTTGTTGTTGATATGGTGTCGTTGTTGATAGTTGTTGCTGCTGCTGCTTGCTGCTGCTCGTTGCTGCGTGTGTTGCTGGTGCAGTTTGCTGCTGCTTGCTGCTGATTGTTGCTACGTGTTGCTGCGTGTTGCTGCTGCTGCTTAGTGCTGGAGCTGTTGTTGTTTACCTGGTATCTGGTATCATCGCCGTTGCTGCTGTTGTTGTCTCTTGTTGCTGGTGCTGCTGCTGAATTGCTGTCGTCATCATTGTTGTCTCTTGCTGCTGCTGCTACTACCGCTGTTGGTGGTCCTGTTGTTATTGATCTGGTGTTCCTGCTGTTTTGTTTTTGTTTTTTTCCAGATCAACATCGCATCTTTCGCACTTGGCCGTGTCCGAACCGGCGGCGTCGCGATGAGTTGCCTCAACCTCGACACGCCCTGCTCCGAGGAGGTCCTGGAGAACATCCGCAAGATACCCGATATCCGAAACGTCACACAGGTAATAATGGTTGCCCTGCGTCCTTACTTCGCGATGCATCATGTAGCTCCTACATTCCGACGCGTTTTGCTTGGCTCTGTTTTGCTCAGCTTTGGTTTTCTTTATTCTTGCTTTCTTGTTTTGCTTTGCTTTGCTTTGCTTTGCTTTGCTTTGCTTTGCTTTGCTTTGCTTTGCTTTGCTTTGCTTTGCTTTGCTTTGCTTTGCTTTGCTTTGCTTTGTTTTGCTTTGCTTTGCTTTTACTTTTTTGCGTGCGTGCGTGCGTGCGTGGGTCGCTTGTTTGCTTGCCTGGTTTCTGTGTTGAGCTCGAAGCGATATGCCAGGTACGGCACAAGGTATCAATCAATCAATCAACCAATCAAATCAATCAACGAATCAACCAACTAACCGATCAACTCAAACCATTTCAATCAATCAGCCAACTAAATCAACCAACCAATCACAATCATCCAACCAATCAACGAATCAACCAACTAACCAATCAACTCGCCCGTTTAAATCAATCAGCCAATCAAATCAACCAACCAATCACAATCAACCAACCAATCGACTCAACCATTCAAACCAATCAACCAATCAAATCAATCAATCAACCAACAAAATCAATCAATCAATCAATCAATCAACCAACCACTCAATCAACCAACCACAACCAATCAATCCAATCAACCGAACCAACCACTCAATCAGGCGACCATCGACAGCCGGGAGGACCCCTCCTTCCGCATGGACGACGACGAGACGGCGCAGGGACACGTCTACGGCACACCCATGCCCCCCAACAAGCCCACCAACCCCGAGTTTTCCTCAGGCCCTTGCAAGAAGCGCCCAGGGTAAGCCCATCCTTTGCGTGTGTGTGTTTTTTTACCCCTGCGGTATTCTTCCACTCTAGTACGGGACACCATAGTAAATAGGACCTACGGTGCACATAAAAACCTATATATTTGCCTATTTTTACTCACAATATTTGGTCCTATTTATTATGATCCCCTGTGATAGAGTTGTTGGAGCCTGTCCTGTGACGACCGACTATGACTAGATTTTGGTGTGACGGCTTATTCATCTGAGTACAACAACAGAGGTATATACCTTTTATTGGCTGAAAGCGTTTTCTGAATGACGGGGCACCTTACGATAGAGGTATATGGTATACCTTTTTTTGGCTGAAAACGTTTTCTGAATAACGTGGTACCTTGCGATAGAGGTATATGGTATACCTTTTTTTGGCTGAAAACGTTTTCTGAATGACGGGGCACCTTACGATAGAGGTATATGGTATACCTTTTTTTGGCTGAAAACGTTTTCTGAATGACGGGGCACCTTACGATAGAGGTATATGGTATACCTTTTTTTGGCTGAAAACGTTTTCTGAATGACGGGGTACCTTACGATAGAGGTATATGGTATACCTTTTTTTGGTTGAAAACGTTTTCTGAATGACGGGGCACCTTAACCCATTTAGGACTGGAGTCCCGATGTGGGGACAAAAAACTTAGAATTAAACTGAAATATTTAGTTCTAGAAAGTGCAGTTCTAGACAGCCCACGTTTTGCCTTGCTTGGCATGCCTCTTATTAATGACATCTTCGATGGTGTTTGTATATAGGTGGTCGGCGAGTCAGCTGAAGACGGAGTCGCTCGGACGCTCCCACCGCTCTAGCGTGGGCAAGGCTCGGCTGAAATACGCTATCGAGGAGTCCAAGCGCATCCTCGGCATCCCGGACGACTACCTGCTCGGCATCGTGAGTTTTTTTTATGATGCTGCTGATTGGATGACTGACTAGGCGTTCTGAGTGCTGATTGGATGACTGTTCGGCATCGTGAGTGTTCATTGGACTATGGTACCTGCTCGGCATCGTGAGTTTTTTAGGATGCTGCTGATTGTATGACTGGTTAGGCGTTCTGAGTGCTGGTTGGGTGGCTGTTCGGCTTTTTGATGCTGCTGAGTGGGATGACTGATTAGAAGTTGTGGGTGCTGATTGGATGACTGATTGGCGTTGTGAGTGCTGATTGGATGACTGATAGTCGTTGTGAGTGTTGGTTGGATGACTGTTCGGCATCGTGATGATTGGACGACTGATCAGACGTTGTGAGTGACGATTGGATGACTGATTGGCTTCGTGAGTGCTGATTGGATGACTGTTCGGCATCGTGAGTGCTGATTGCATGACTGTTTGGCGTTGTGAGTGCTGATTGGATGACTGATTGGCGTTGTGGGTGTTGATTTGATGACTTTTCAGCATCGTGATGATTGGACGACTGGTTGGCGTTGTGAGTGCTGGTTGGGTGGCTGTTCGGCATCGTGAGTGCTTGTTGGGTGACTTCTCGGCATCGTGAGTGCTTGGTAGGATTCCTGCTATTAATAGGATTTGTGAGTGCTGGTTGGATGATTGCCTTGCGTTGCCCGACCCCCCCCCCCCCCCCCACCCTCTCCACAAGCAGGCGCGCTTGGAAGGGAATCATGTTTGGTCTAGGGTTCGCCTCGCTCTACCTCGCCTTGCCTTGCTCTGCCTTTCCTTGCCGTTTTGGCCTCACGAAACCATTTTTTTCTTGTAAGTTTGTTGTAATTTTGTCGTTTTTTTTTCGTATTTTCCATGTTTTTTATTTCGGTTCAGTCGTTTTCAGATTTTTTTTTTCATCTCCTCTTCTCTATTTTCGCCTTTTGTCCCCCCCTGTTTAGGTACCCGCCTCCGACACGGGTGCGTACGAGATGGCGATGTGGAACATGCTCGGGCCCCGCGACATCGACTCGTGCCACTGGGAGTCCTTCGGCAAGGTATGATATATACGCGGTTCGTGACAGATCACGATCTAGATCACATCTACAGTAGATCCAAACCTGCCGATATGAAATGTGTTGTGCAGGATCTGTGTAGTACAGATCCAACACAGGAAATGCGTAGCTAGATCATGCAGATTACTCGGCTCCCACCTGGCGGCATGGAGCTAGATGGTACAGATCATACAGATCATGCAGATCGTACAGATCATGCATATCATACAGGTCATACAGATCATAAATATATCTGCCCGGAAATATCTACTTCGAAGTAGATGATCAAATGGGAATCGATAATCTGTCCGATGTATGCACTATTCGCGCTTTCTCACCCCCCCTCCCCTCCTCTCTATCGCCTATCCAGATACCTGGTACCTCCCTGCCCCGCTCTATTCCCTATCAATGTACGCACACCCCCTTTCCATCCACTGCCCCCCACCTCCCACCCTACAATATGTAGGCTATAGTGCTGCTTTCTGATACGTCACAACGTTCGGATTACCCGTGCCCCCCCCCCTCCCCCCAATTACCGCCTCCCCGCTAGCCCTTGGCCGTAACCCCGTAACCTATATAGTATGCATGATAGCACGAAATTTGCTACCACACCACAACACACACCCT
>MEHQ01003188.1:189620-222851 GCA_008828725.1 Saccharina japonica | reverse complement strand
GCACTCGGGGGGGGGGGGGTGTTCCAGGTTCTCGACTCAACCATCGCGGAATGATCGCTACGCGTCGGTCAATTACCCAAAATGCTACCGGTACAGTTTGACTACACAAATGCTACGTTTCAATCCAAAATGCTAGTTTTGCTACAAAAATGCTAGTTTTGTCTTTCATTTTTGATTATCCTGGAAATCGTTCTGGCTTTAATGGCTTAGCTAGCTGAAACGGCGTTGCCTTCCTCAGCCGACCCTATCGATTGGTCAACGGGGTTTCTTCATCGGTGTTGTCAACGGGGTTTCTTCATCGGTGTTGCGGCGTTTTTTCTTCGAAGCGTGGTGGGGTGGGTAACATAATACCATCGAAATATTGGACGAGGGGGGGGTACTCGTTTGTTGCTTGCCTTAATCATTTGGCATTTACCTCGTATCCCTTTCGAGACGGAGTGGGCAGGGGGGAGGGTGTACTCATGTCATGCATGGCCGTACGTAGTCGTATGGCCATAGACCCTTGCATTCCTACAAGACCGGGATGGAGCAAGTCGGGTTTTCACCGACCAGGCAGACATCCCGTCTGCGCCAAGCGCGTTAAGCGCCGTCAGGTGTTGGGCGGGCAGCATGAAGGGCGAGGGCTGCACCCTACCATGGCTAGAACCGCTTGTGAGGCGGACTTTCTTGCATACCAGTATATATATGGATGACAGCGTTGAATGGACTGGTTCGTTGTCTGGCGTGGCCAACACTTCCAGGGACAGCAATGGATATACTATGTAACTACCTCGTGGGTGCCTTACCATATACATACACACTACGAGTACGTGATGCGGCCATCCCCCTTGCGCGGAGTTAAGGTTCACCCCGCACAAATTATCTATAACTCCACCCCCAGCCATTGGGAGGGGGGGGTGTACTCATGTCGTGCACGGCCGTAGTCGTATGACCATAGACCCTCGCATCCCTACAATGCCGGGACGGAGCACGTTGGGTTTGCACTAACCAGGCAGACATTGCTTGCACCAAGCGCGAAGCGCGGTGACGTATTGGGCGAGTCGCATGGAGGGTGAGCTGCATCTTGCTAAGAACCGCCTCTGAGGCTTACTTGCATATGGACGACAGCTTCAATGAGTTAACTTAATTTATGGTGTGTCCACTTCCTGAGACAGCAATGGGAGCACTATGTAACTGCCTCGCGGGTGCCTTACCATATACACACTACGTGATACGATCATTCCCCTTGTGGGGTGGGGGGTTGGGGGTAGTTTCCCCCGATTTGTTTTTTGTCAATCGTTGCTCAAGACCCGATAACTGAAAACACGATACAAAACAGAGAGGGTATATTGCCTGTATCTGCCCTGGAGGATCTAGATGATCAAGTGGGAGTCGATTGTCTGTGCGATGGGTGAGCTCTTTCATCTTGTATCGCGCGAGGATTGTCCATGTACATGCGCGAGTTTTGCCTGCTGTGCCTACATCACGCACCCTACCTGCACGATAAAAAAGTCCACTGATGACCGTCTGTCGAAATTATCATATTTAACCCCCGCTATCTACTGTGTTGTTGTCGTCACAACCGAGGACTTACGTTTTTCAATGCTGGGGGATCCTGACCACAAGCAACTTTTACCCAACAGTCCAAGTCCAAGGCGTGTCCCCTGAATGCTTTATTTCATGGGTGTAACCGCAACGTGCACGTAGCGTCTTGAAACCGCTGAAGACACACGACCTGTGACGCCGTTCCAAAGTAGTGGCTTTCGCGCCGATAGGTTAGCTGACATTTGCTACTACTACTGCTGTAGTGATGATTTGCCTCGCTCGGCAGATTCTTGACGCCCTCTATAAAGTGTGTTCGTATTCGCACAATAGTTACTGTAGTGGCATTCGGCAGGAGGGGCAATCAGTGTTGTTAATACGGTGGTAGGTGTCATCCGATATACCAGGCACGTGGTATCGAGGATCCAAGCTCCCGCGTCAACGAACTTGTGGTGGCTTTCCCGATTGCCCCCCAGCCGCACTGCGAACCCTGCAAGCGCTCTTATCTTGCGCAAGCCATATCGACCATCTCGAGGGTTCTGCCCAGCACCGCCTCACCACCACCACCAACCAGCTCTCTCACGCCGGCCGGGAAACCTACGTCGCATCCAGAGGCCCCTCTTGCCCGCTGAGCTCATCTATGTTGATCATCGTTGTGGGTGATATCAGGGATATACCTAGAGTAGTAACGGGTGGGATGCAAAACGATCTTTCGAAACAGCTCGAAGTTGGAACGAGGTTCGGAGATCTAAAACAGTTTTTTTGTGAAAAAAGCCATTCGTTCCATCCGTAGGCTTGCATCTTGCGAGCTATGGGATCATGCGATCCTTGGGTGGCCCTGCCGAGACGAAGGGCGGCTATGTAGGCTACGAATGGTGCTGCAGCAGAATCCTATGCATGACAAAAGTCACACATCGTCCGGTTTGTAACGGTTTTCGTGACAAAATCATCCGTTTTTTTTTTTTCAGAGAGATTCAAGAAACGGCCCCGTATAAAAGACGTTTCCATGTATATGGAAACCCCTTGTTGTATTGCAGACTACGCGGGTATGCAAATAAAACTTTGCACACCCCAACCCTGCTCCCGACTGATACCCTTACCACCGCCCGACCTGATCCTAACCGGACCTGAGCCCTCCAAACTGAGCCTGGGTACGTGAATACTTGAAGTCACCCGACGGCGCTTGCAGCACCGTTTTGCAAAACAAACCGTGCAGCACCAGGAACGCCTGCAGAACCAACCCACAAAAACCCACTTGAACTTTTGTGTGAGAAGTTGAAAGTGAGAAAGTCGTGCACACAGCACGCTGCACCGACATGGCGTCCTTGTGCGAGAGTGTCCGGGTGCAAAGCAGCGATAACAACGCGGATGACAGCGATGGGCTTATCGTAGATGTCGATGGCGGGGACGGAGCTGTGGGCGACGCCCACCTCAGCCCGATTATGAGGGACACGAGCACAGCAGCAGGGGCAGCGAGCACCGGAGCAGCAGCAGCAGCAGGGGCAGGAGCAGCGGGCGAACCCCACCCCAGTAGCTGTAGCGCACTCGCGGTGGATACAGGCACAACAGCAGCAAGGGAGGTAGAAGAAGGACCGGCAGGGGCAGCGAGAGCAGCGGTGACGGCGGTGGACACAGCGGACCCGGATAGGGTGAGTGGGCGAAGTCAAATGGTAATTTTGAAACTTTCACGGACATTTTCATGTGTTATTTGAATTACGCACTTTCACATCAAGTACGAGTCTACAGCCCCTGCTACCATTAATATTGGTGCAAGGCTTGCAAGGTGCATGCACTCCATGCAGCTTGCCCGACCGCGCCACCTCCATGCACATGCTCGTGATGCCTCCTGTGGACGAATCCAGGTGAGATTCAGGGTACCTGGAGCGCGTGCAAGTCGCATGGAATAGTATGCAACTTGCATGCACATGCAATCAATCAATGCTAGTTGAATGGTGCACATGCAACGCATGCATAAGTTGAATGGAGGTGCAAGTGCACTCAAGTTGCATTGCAAGTGGGCATGTATGTTGGGTGCAAGCTTGCCTACAAGTTGGCTGGATGCGCCTTCACGAGACAGATTAATATCATATCCCGCACGTGCATACGTGTATGTATAGCAACTTTTCACAGATCCTCCGAGTACCTTGGAGTAAAGTAAGGAGTATTGGAGATAAATACTTCAGGTACTTCGTGTACTCGGAGTATTTCGGGGTTCGATATTCCGGGATACTGCTCTTACTCGGAGTATTTCGGGTACAAACACTCTCGATACTGGTTGTACTCGGAGTATTTCGGGGTCCGATACTGCGGGTACTCCTTGTACTCGGAGTATTTGAGGCCTCAGTACTGCTCATACTCCAAGTATTCCAAGTATTCAGGCCGCCAGTACTCTAATACTCTTAAGTACTCGAAGTACCAAATGTACTCGATACTCCGAGTATACTCGGAGTGTGAAGTATGTTAGGAGCATCCTTGCATCATTTTAAAGACTCTGGCGTCATTCCTCCCAGGTTCTGGGAGCATGTGACTGGCGTTTATAGCATTTCAAAATTCACAGATGCTCCCATTACCTCGGAGTATAATTAGAGTATTTAAGAGAAAAAATACTTCAGGTACTTTGTGTACTCGCAGGCAGTATTTCGGTGTCCAATACTCTCGATACTCGGAGTACTCCGAGTAATTTATATGTTTTTACTCAGAGTACTGCTTGTACTCGAGTATAAGTACTGCTCATACACCCAGTACACGGAGTATTTGGGCCTTCAGTACTGCTCATACTCCAAGTACTTCGAGTATTTAGGCCACCAGTACTCTTAATACTCTCAGTACTCGGAGTACGAAAAATACTCGATACTCCGAGTAACTCCGAGTATACTCGGGAGTATCGGTATACTCGGAGTATCGAGTATTCTCGGAGCATCTGTGCAAACTTTTGGCAGAGCAGATGGTCGATGGGTTCAATTCTTACGAAGACGATTTCTGCCTTTTTTTGTGTGTCGCCTTTTCTGTCCTATCACGGGGGACGAGTAAATTTGAGGGTGGTCACTTATTCAGGAGCTCTATACTAAGGGCCCGTTTTAACGAGTATGAAATAAATTCAATTTGGAAAAAACAAAATTCAAATACGCTTTCAATTGGTCAACACACGCACCAGCACCAAATATTATGCCCCAAGATCCTAATCTTTGGTGCTGGTGCGTGTGTTGACCAATGAAAAGTGGATTTTTTTTTTTTTTCCAAATTGATTTTTTTTCTTCTTCGTTAATACGGGCCCTAATAGTAAGTCAAAAACTGATTTTGACCGAAAATAAAAGTGCTACCCGATGAACAATAATGCCCATGACTCACGTATACAATGAACAATATTCAATATTGCAACACGAGAATGAAAGTCCGGCGATTCTGGGTGAACCCTTTCAGAACTGTTAAAAGTTATTTATCCCACACTAATTCCAAGGAGTCTGCCCCCAAAATCGACGGGCCGGTTCTTAACCCTTTCTGAACTGCAAAACGTATCCCACACTAATTCCAAGTATTTTTCCCCCAAAAACGTGAGACCGGTTCATAAGGGGTCCCGTGATTCACAAAACGTTTCAGCCAAAAAAAGGTATACCGTATACCTCTATCGCAGCACGCGCCCTGTTGGAGCTTCTACGCCGTGAGTGTCCATCACACCAGTGGGTACATTGGATACGTGTGATAAAAAGTCACGTTTCTGCCGATGCTCGGCGGCGCAGGTGGGTGGAGGCGAGGGTACGGCGGCGACGGGTGGTTCAGGCCTACCGAGCGTATCTGGTACGAGCACCGACAACGATGGGCAGCCGGTGGGAAGCCCCGCAAACGACCCCGCATCTCCAAGTAGCCTGACCAAAGACCAGGTATCGTATATACTCACCAATACACGTCGAACGAATTCAACAACAGCAGATGATGTGAAACAAAATGAAAAAAAAAAGTTTGTGAAGTGGTGTCGGTGCTGAGATTTGGTTGATGCTGCTGCGACTGGTCGATGTTGCTCTTGGTCGATGATATGGTTGGTGGACACCGCGATTGGATGCTGTCATTGTGTTGTCATTGGTCGACCTAGTAAGTAGGGCCTACGATACACCCAAAACCCTATATATTTTCCTGTTTTTACTAACCATAGTTGGTCCTATTTACTATGGCCCCCCGTTATAGTACTGGTGTTGTTGTTTTCACATGGACTTACGGCCAGAGTCAAGTCCGTCGTCACAGGAGTGTTCGCGTGGATCTGCCCGCTCAGGCGAACTTCCTTAGATGTGCCCGAACTGAAAATAGAGCCTTTCCAAGCAACGACCAGGTAGCACACCAACCAGGCATGCCTCTCGTTAGAGCTAGGATTAGGGTTGGAGTTCCGGGTCGGGGTGGTGGCCGCCGTTAGCCGAAGCTAAAAATAAGCTCACCGTCGGAAACGAATGCCTTACAGCTTGGTGACAAAACCCTGCCTCAGTAGAAAGGGCACCATTTTATTCGGGCACGTCTGAGAAGTTCGCCTGAATGGGCAGATTTACGCCAGCTGGTCACAGGACAGGCTCCAACAACTGCTTGTGGAGTGGAAGATTGCCCCAGGAAAAAAAAAAAAATCATGATAACATACTGTAATGACTGAAAGAAGTTTGTACACCTGAAGTCAACAACATACAGCGAAACCAGCAGATATGTATTATACGTACGTTGTAAATACGAGTCGCAAACAGAAAATCGGGGGGGCCGCGTGTTCGTATATCGCTGTCCCTACGTAGCTGTGGTGCTCGCCGCTGCTCTTTGCCGCTTCAACTACTAGTATATACCTCTCGCGGAAACTCCCGCACGGCACGGAGAACGCTAATTGCAAGACCAGGTGGCGCCTGCTACGATGCTAATTGCAACACCGGGTGGCGCCTGCTACGATAGAAGTAGCACTTTTTGGATGTTTTTTTTTCTGAATAAAGGGGGCTCCTTAACCCTTTTAGATCTGCAAAACTTATCCCACACTAATTCCAAGTAGTTTGTCCTCAAAATCGGCGGACCGGTTCTTAACCCTTTCAAAACTGCAAAACTCATCCCACACTAATTCCAAGTAGTTTGTCCCAAAAAACGTGGGACCAGTTCTTAAGGGGTTAACCCAAAAATCGTCGGAATTCCATGTTTTGTGTTGCACTATTTTCCGTTGTATCGTTAGGCCATGGGACTGTTCATCGGGTGTATGCGTATACGTATGGCCCTTTTGTTTTCCTCCAAAAAATCGTCTTTTGGGGTGACTTACTATTAGTATAGAGCTCCTCAATAAGTAACCACCCTCAGAAGGCAAACGTTTCTGGATGAGGGGGTTCCTTAACCCAAAAATCGTCGGAATTCCATTTTTTTTTTGTGTTGCACTATTTTTCGTTGTATTGCTATTAATAGGCCATGGGATTGTTTATCGGGTATATACGTGTGCGTATACTCGTAGCCCTTTTGTTTTCCTCCTAAAATCCGTTTTTTTGGGTGACTTACTATTAGCAAAGAGCTCCGTAATAAGTCACCACCCTCGGAAGGCAAAACATGGTGCATGACCTCTATCGTAGCATGCGTCGGCCATGCAAAAAAAAACTCTGCATACCCTGTAGTAATCACACTGGTTTTCGTAGAGGCTTTTGCTTTTTTGCTGTGGCCCTTTGGTAGAAACCCTCGATTTTGGTAGGTAATGCCGGCGTGGGACCAGGGTGGTGGCTTGGTGGGCTCTGCCGGCGGCTTATTGTATTCCCGGCGTCAGATTTGAGGGTTCTAGACCGGGTGGGATCAGGTCGAAGTGGGATGGGGGTGCCAAGCGGGAGCAAGGTCGGGGGTGTCCAAAGTGTGTTGCACATATATACGCGTGCCCGCTTTGCAATTAGGTATCGTCGCGCGGTACCGGGCGCTCCTACAGTACCAGAAAAACCTGCTTGTAGAGTGTCCCTCTTTACAAGAGAAAAGTCGTTCAAAACAGGGTCACATGTATATAAGAAGGGCACAATGGAATTAATTCATACGAATTCACGACATTAATTAGTGTTCAACCTCTAAGGGCACGATATATATATAAGTATGTTTTGATTTATATATATATACCTGGTATATAATAGTATGTTTTTTTCTGCTTTACCCGTTTGTTGTTGTTCTCGACTTAACTCATCGCCAAAATTGCGTCATCCGTGGCCACAGAACAAGGCAGGCTCCAATCACCCTGGAGTAGAAAGAAACACCTCAGAAAGAAAACAAAACAAAACAATAACCAAACAAAAATAAAAACTGAAGAAACTCGTCGTACAACATCTGACAAACGAAAATAAATGAGTGTGGCTCCTAGCATGTACCTCCCCCCGCCGTGCGTAAACAAACAAAACAACAACAAACTGAAGAATGTCGTCGTACAACATCTGACAAAAGAAAAGAAAAGAAAAAGTCTGCACTCCTAATATGTACTCGTACCTCCCCCCGCTGTGCGTGCATGTGTGCGTGCGTGTTTCGTGCAGGACTGGCAGTACAGCGCTGACAAGCTTCGGGCCCAGCTCATGAGCATTTCTGCAGTAAACAAGACCGTCCAGACTATGGCAGCGGCGGTCAAGGAGGCGTGTCTGGAGCATGGGGTGAAGCTGGCGACCTGCGCTTCGAGGCGAGGGCAGGTGGCGGGAGGGGGAAGCCGCCTGGTGATGTGCGCGTTTAAGTGCGTACATGGTATGCCGAATCGACAAGGCGGGTGGAAGAAATTGCCTGGTGAGCCGTGTACCAAGTCAGTACAGCTTAGCTAGATACTCAAGGGCTAACGCCCCCCCCCCGCCCCCCCCCTCCCCTCCTCCCTGCAAACCCCTTGCAAACCCTTGGAGTGTGATCAAATATGTCAGGAGAGAGCACTTTCACACGGCAGCAACTCTTTGCCTTGATATGCCTTGACTGACACCGAACTACTAGGTTTTAGTGTGGAACACTCGGCCCTGCACCCTTTTGACAGCGCACGTTTTACCTTCTTTGGCATGCCTCTTATTCATGACGTATTTGACCTTGGCTGACTGTCAGTGGCGGACTACTGTAGTTATTACTTGGCTCGTAGGTATTCTCGTATTTCAATTTACGTTTTTTTCCCATTTGTTTAATTTATATTCGCCCTTTTTTCTCTCTCTTCCTCCCTCCTGGTCGTCGCAACTCAGATCCCCGGGGTCGCATACCAGCCCCCCCCGCTACGCTTCGTGCCTTCATTTCTTATCGCGCGAAGGCTCACAGCCCTGTCTTCCCTCGTCGCCTCTCGTGATACATTTCAGTAGTTGCTGCATGCGTTATTTTGTGGATCCCTGTATGATACCTTTTTACCTGTCCTTTTTTTTATGCCTTTGTAGGAGTGTGGCTTCGTTTCCCTTTATTTCGTGCTCGCCTGGATGAGGGGAGATTCAGCCCAGGCTTCGGTGCTCGCGTAGATCTGCCCGCTCAGGCGAACTTCCTTAGATGTGCCCGAACTGAAAATAGAGCCTTTCCAAGCACAACGACCAGGTGGCACACCAACCAGGCATGCCTCTCGTTAGGGTTAGGGTTAGGGTTAGACTTCCGGGTCGGGGTGGTGGGCCGCCGCTAGCCTAGAAACCAAAAAAATAAGCTCACCGTCGGGAACGAGTGCCTTACAGTTTCGTGACAAAAGCCCTACCTCATTAGAAACAACATCGCTTTATCCGGGCACATCTGAGAAGTTCGCCTGAGCGGGCAGATTTACGCCTCTGCTGGGAAACAAGGGTGTTACTACATATAATGAGGGACCGGGGTCGGGTTGGTGCTGCTTAAGTTTCGATGCGTAATATATGTGATAATATTATCCATATATACTGGTACTTCTCACAGGATCTGCAGTGCAAGAAGGTTAAGATTCACTATAGACTATTATCATAGTAGTGTGCTTTCTGCGATGGTGTTGGAATAATCGTTATCCTCCCGGAAACCCGAGAATTTGGTTTGGTCTGATTGGCTCTCAGGGTTATTATAGCGTTATATAGGGTCAGGTAGATTTATCTAGGTCGTGATCTGTATTTTGTATGCATACTAATAATACTGGTATGTCATAATTTATAATTTATACCTGGTAGGATGTACAGCAGTCAGTAGATTAATCTAGGTCGTGATATGTAGTTTTGGTGCATAATGTGTCATAATATGTAGGATCTGCAGTACAGTAGATGGTCTAGGTCGTGATTGATGCATAATATGTCGTAATACATGTATATGTAGGATCTGCAGTAGATTATCTAGATCGTGATCTGTAGTTTTGATGCATAATATGTCACACTAACATAACACATAATATATAGGATCTACGTACCCGGCACGTTAGCATCTCACTTGCTTTACCCATTCATTTGCGTTTTATTTTGTTTCGGTTTTTCTCTGTTTCACAGTCTGTGACCACATAATTTTTATCTCTCTATGGTTAGGAATCAGGACAGACACTGGGTGTACTGAAGTAGTTGAGTACGAGAAATAACTGGTTTGATGTGAAGACAACACACACACAGTAGATTATCTAGGTCGTGGTCTATAGCTTTGATGCATACTATGTCATGATATATATTATATGAAGGATCTGCAGTGGATGATCTACTTGTAGATCGTGATCTGTGTTTTTGATGCATAATAAGTCATAATATATTGGACCTGCAGTAGATGATCTAGATCATGATCTGTAGTTTTGATGCATAATATGTCATAATATGTATATAGGATCTGCAGTAGAGGATCTAGATCATGATCTGTGTTTTTGATGCATAATAAGTCATAATGTATTGGACCTGCAGTAGATGATCCACTGTACATTCATGATATGTAGTGTTGATGCATAATATGTCATTATATATCTATAGGATCTAGATCGTGATCTGTGGATGGGTGATTTTTGTTTTTCGCAATCCGTACCCCCGGCCTTGCGCGCCAGACGGCAGCCTGAGGGAACGGAAGTGTTCGAGCCAGAGAACCGGCTGCGACTTTAAGGTTGGTACTGCTGCTGTGTGCGTCATGTGAAAGTTGTTGTTGTTGTTGTTGTTCTTGAAAGTTGTTGTTCTTGTTCTTGTTTTTCTTGTTCTCGAAAGATGTTGTTCGTGTTTGTGTTCTTGTTATTGTTCTTCTTGTTCTTGTTATTTTTATTTTTATTGTTATTGTTGTTCCTGTTCTTGTTGTGGTGGTTGTTGTTGTTGTTGTTGTTGTTGTTGTTGTTGTTGTTGTTGTTGTTGTTGTTGTTGTTGTTGTTGTTGTCGTTGTTGTTGTTGTATTAATAGTACTCTGTGCGTCATGACGCATGCTGCGGTAGAAGTGCACCATGTGTTTTTTCGGAAGCTCTTAAGGGGCCCCTTCGGTCATGATGAAACAAGAGTACTTGAGTGTTGAAAATATATACCTGGTATATTTTTCCAAGGTCAGGTTCTGTAGGGTATCTACAGAACCATACCCGGGGTATTTACCCGGGAAATACCCTACAGAGAACTTCTGTGAGTTCTGTAAGGGTTTTATACCCGTACCCGGAACTTCTGTAAGTTCTGTACGACCTTCATACCCTACAGAGAACTTCTGTAAGTTCTGTACTCCCCGTTTCACAATACCCGGGGTACTGGTTCAACGTGTTTGTACCTGCCCGGAACTTCTGTGAGTTCTGTATGCCCGGGCCACAATACCCGGAACTTCTGTGAGTTCTGTAAGGGTTTTATACCCTAACCCGGAACTTCTGTAAGTTTTGTAAGACACCCATACCCTGACCCTAAATCCACAAACCCTACAGAACCTGACCTTGTAATTTCGTTTTTTTACAGCAGCAATACTATTTCTAGTATAATGACACCATATCAGTACTCCCTACGAAAAACGGCATTTCTCCTGTTCTAATGCTCAGAATTTCGCCCATGAGTAGTTTCAAATAGCCTAGATCATGGTCAACATTGTGTCTCGGGAGGCATATCGACCAGACGCCTTGTTCGTCACGAAAAGTGCCTCTTACTCGAAAATGACTCGCCATACCCCTGGTATCCAAGACGAATTTGAAAAATTGCAGTTTCTCCGGCTGCTGATACTGTTTTAACTTAGATTTTCGACGAGGACGCCGAGCACTAGTAGGTGAACGTACCTGGGCCTCTAGTTCGACCGCCCGTAGTGTCCTACGTGGCCACAGCAGAGTGTAGATACCAAACAGGAGCTCCGAAACGATCAAAATCTTGCTGCGGAGCACTTTCGTTTCGTGATGCAAACACAGCAATGCTTGCCCTCCCTTGCAGATACAAGGGTCCCAATACCTCCTAGAGACTATAACGAACAAGTTATACGTTTGTCCGTCGAAGGTCTGAGCATTAGAACTGGAGCTATGCCGTTTTCCGTAAGGAGTACTGATATGGTGTTATTATACCAGAAATAGTATTGCTGCTGTAAAATAAACGAAAAATATACCGGTATATATCTTCAACTCTCAAGTACTCTTGTTTCATCATGACCTAAGGGGCCCCTTATCTCGAGGACTTCTATACTAAAAGTAAGTCAAAACATGTTTTTTGGACGAAAACAAAAGTGCTCCGCCCGACAAACAATACGATGGCCTTAAGCATGCAAAATGACCAATATTGCAACACGAGAATGAAAGTCCGACGATTTTGGGTCGAGGGACCCAATCTTTCAGAAACCACTTAAGCCAAAAAACGGTACAGTACCGATATTTTAGCAAAAAAAGGTACAGTAGTACCTCCATCGTAGCAAAAAAAGGTACAGCAGTGCCTCTATCGTAGTAAGCCACTCATTTGAAAAGTTGTTGTTGCGCTGTTCTCGCCGTGGTCACAGGACGGACTCCAAAAAAACTCTAAAGTGATTAAATACCCCAGGATTTTTTTTTTTTTTTTTTTTTTTTTAAACAGCACGCGATACACATCATAAGTGAAGGACATCGTACGCCTCAAACAACGAAAGGTACACGTATGATACAGTAGCTTGTCTTATAGTCCTGATTTTGTTTTCGTTTCTTTCTTTTTTATTCCCGTTTATTATTGTCTTCGCCGTTCTTTTCTAACGGTTTCTGTCTCCCTACCGTGGATCATTTACTGGAAGTATTGGATTGGATGAGGCCTCCTGCGCCCGCAGGGGGTCCTCGCCTGGTATCCCCTCCCCGAGCTGAGTGGACGCTTGGCTGGCGTATATTCAGCGCGCGGTTGATACCTGTACATTATATGGGTACTAAAACCTATGAATACTACTGCCGGGTGCGTGGGATGGTCTCAAGGATTTCGTGACCTACTTTGCTCACGAGTATTAGGGAGCGAAGAAAACGAGTGATCTCTCTGGGATACCGATTCTTAAGACATTCTGAACGAAAACCCGTGGTTCCATTATTTTGGACCCTCCGATGCAATCGCCTTTTTGCTCTAAATCTCCGCCTGGTTTTCTTAGTAGCCTGTTTCTTGTTATTACGGTGGACCACAGTAAATAGGACCAAATTTTTTATTTTAAAATTGATGAAATGACGCATGCTACGGTAAAGGTGCACCTGCATACAGGCCATGTTATTGCCTTCTGAGGGTGGTGTCTTATTAAGGAGCTCTATACCTCACCCAAAACCTAAATTTAGAAATAAATAAAGGTGCTATATACCCGATGAACAATCCCGTGGCCTTAAGTAGAAAACGAAAAATATTGCGACACAAAAATGAAACTCCGACGATTTTGGGTTAAGGAGCCCCGTCCTTCAGAAAAAAAACTGCCAAAAAAAGGTATACCATATACGTCTATTGTAGCACGTGTTAAATATATAGGTTTTTGTGTGTAACGGAGGTCCTATTTACTATGCTCCCTCGTAATAGGTGTTCTGTACTGTACGTGGCTGCCGACTCTGTCTTCCAGCCTCCAGTTTTCATTAGCTCGTCACCCGCCGCCTCGGCATAGAGAGGGAGCCTCCCACGCGACAGATAGGGCATCGTGAAGTGGCTCGGCAGCTCTGCCGCCCGCAAAGGGGCTTGCAGAGTGGTCGCCGTACGGGCTGTGGAGAGCGGTAGACTGCCCCGGCCACCTTCAGCCGAAACCGCGATGAAAAGGATCCCGGTGGTCAAGTCCCTCCCATACGCAGTGCGGCAGAGACATACGTCATAACCGCTCGGACCGCGCAAGTCGCCTGACAGACCCGGTCTGTTAACGCTACTAGAGCCTCCCTAGAAGCCCGAAGCGTCTTACCAAACTGAACGTCGAAACTTAGATCCTTTGACTCTAAGAGTTGTAGTATCTGTGAACCCCAATGTTTATTATCCCGTCCACCGCCGTCCCGGCCAACCCTTTGCCAAGGCAACCTCAAATTTAAAGGACTACATAATTGTGTGGGACTCGGAAGCTCTGTTGCCGCTAATGGGCTCGCAGGGTGACCGTTATGCGGGCTCAGGTCAGGTTAGAGATAAGACAGGCCCTGGTTACTTTCCGTCGCAACCACGGGGGACTCATGCCTACATATGTTTTGCTTCCCCGATCCCTGCATAATGGAAACCCCGGTTGGTTTACAGATAATGTTTACACTATGTTTGGTTCTGATAACTACTCTGTTTTTTTGTTTTCGTTTTATGTTCCCCCGTAATAGGCATCTCACAGCTAAATATAATACACCTGTGTTGCACTGCCCACTAAATAATCGTGATTTGGCCAAATCTACTTTCAGCAGTCGACAACTGGAACAACAACACCCCTGATTTTTCCTGAGGGAAAATATGCAATCCACCACAGCTCCGTCAATATCGTCGATCCCAATATCTCCCGCCCCTCAACAGACTCCTTGACGCACCCACAGCAGTGTGGCAAAGTGACAGCCAATTCCGTGCCCTCTACGGTGCGCGACCTCGTCGCTGAAGTTTGAAAATGTGGTTCCAGGTTGTTTTTCTAGTACTGTAAACAAGTTGTTTTTTACAGCTCAAAACGATTTTTTTTTCTCGAAAAATATGAAACGAGTACTCGTATACAGCAGGAAATAAATGACTGCGTTTTTGTACGTTTCTTTGATTTTTGAGGCACACTTCTGAGGCCGATTACGCCGTCTGTAGGATCGATCCCGATATCTCCCGCCCCTGAAAACCTTCCTTGCATATATATACGGGCACAGGAAGAGTTCTGGGCGATTTCGTCCACGCCTTCCACCGCGACCTTGGCCGTGAAGATTGTCTAAACAGGCGGCGTAATTGCTTCGACCGAAGCTGCTACCTGCTTCCATCTGCGGGAAACTGAATTAATCCAACTCTAGGAGGATCAAGCACCATCAAGCTACCGAACAGGCTCTACCATGACTTGATTGAGTTCCTCTGCGTGTGGTGTGTCATTTGGGGGCTTCTGTGGGGAGCACGGTGTCTGTGAAAAGGCCTTATTCGGGGCTGATATTGACCCAACCCCGTTTTCCACAAATTAGGCGTTATCTGAAAGTACTTTTTTGCTCACTTTGTGGGCAGTGCAACACAGGTGAATAGCTGTAATATCGCTGGGGTTTTTGTTGCGTCCCCGATCCCCGCTCAATGGAAATCCTGTTTGACTTCCAGATATCCGTTCGGTGGCCCCTTCGGTCTGATGAGCACCCGTACCCGAGGCTGACGTCGATGGAGCTGAACCACAAGCATGGCGTGGACAAATTGTCTGTGGAGATCGACAAAATGAAGAAGGCACCGATGACACCAGCGATGAAGGCAGCCGTCGCACAGCTCACAGGTGTGTATTGGGGGGGGGGGGGGTAAGTACTCGATTCATGCATGGCCGTAGTTATACGGTGGGGGGAGGGCGTACCATTTTTTGCTACCCTCAGTAATTTGCCATTGACCAGCGTCCCTTTCGAGACGGAGCGGGAGGGGGGGCGTATGATACTCACTTGCTGCTTGCCTTAGTCATTCGGCCATTGACCACGCAGCCCTTTCGAGACGGAGCACCGTTCCTACTTCTAATAGAGGCACCTCCAACTGTTGGGCGCTCGTGGCGTTGTTTCCATATGTTGCATATATACATGTTTTGCTAATCTTACCCCCTTCCTGTTTCGCCGCCTGTGGCCACCATCTATCTCCTCAAATCAAAGATGTCGGGAGACAGGGCTTTCAACCCTTGACAGACCGCAGTTTTGCCTTGACATGCCGTGACTGACACCAAACTACTAGGTTTTAGCGTGGAACACTTCGGCCCTACACCCTTGACAGCGCATGTTTTGCCTTGCTTGACATGTCTCCCGACATCTTTGCCTCAAATAGGATGGTGGGGTAGGATGGTTTTCGTTGGGGGCTCGTGGGGCATCCAAGATTTTTTTTTTTCCGAAACCACACGCCTACTCCCGTACTAAATAAAACCAAATATTGTTTTTCTTAACCCCTCAAGAACTGGTCCCACGTGTTTGGGGAAAAACTACTTGGAATAGTGTCGAATAAGTTTTGCAGTTCTGAATGGGTTAAGGCGTTTTTCTTTATTCTTACAAAAAACCACCCCTCTCGTAGTTTTTTTCGTTTTTTTCTTTTCAGGAATGTGGTACCGTATCGTTCCGTTTTTTTTTTTCGTTTTGTCGTTGTACCCTCGTTTGACCTCTCGTTGTTTTTTCTGTGTGTGTGTTTTGTTTTTCGTCGTATAAAAACTGGACTGGACAAATTGGGCAGCCACGCAAGCCGTCGTGTTGGAGGCTCTAAACCACCAGAAAGTGAACACCCAAGCCGTTCAGAATGCTGCCTGTCAGGGCAGCGGTGGCGTGGAATGCCCGTACGACGTCCAGAAGCTGCTTGAGAAGGTGTGGGGCTCGTTTGCGGTTGTTGGACAGTACGGTTCGGTGCCCATCGAGCTGTTTGCGTTTGTAGTGTTGTACACATCAGACAGATCATGAGCTACATTAGATCATGATCTGACCTAGAAGATCATGACATGACCTAGATCATGATATGACCTAGATCATGAACGCCGAATTCTCTCTATGACAACAAACTGCAGATTATTATCATATCGGTTTCCGATTCCTAATAATCTTTTTCTTTCTCAGTTGAGTGTTAATAGGTTAAGAGCCCCGTCAACCAGAACGTTTCGGGGCCAAATGTACAAAAATAGCCTCTCTACCGCACTGTAGAAGCATGCTATCGCACTGGAGAGGCATGCTACCGCACTGTAAAGGCATGCTACCGCACTGTAGAGGCATGTACCGCACTGTAGAAGCATGCTACCGCCCTGTAGAGGCATTCTACCGCACTGTAGAAGCACTCTACCGCATTGTAGATATATGCTACCGCACTGTAGAAGCATGCTACCGTACTGTGGCGGCATTCTACCGCAATGTAGAGACATACTACCACACTGTAGAGGCATGATAACGCACTGTAGAAACATTATCCCGCACTGTAGAGGCATTCTACCGCACTGTAGAGGCATAACTCTTGTCTTAACCTTAATTCCATTGAACACCTTGCGGTGGTTTCTCAGGTCCAGGCGTGCACCGAAGGCGGCGGGGTATACAAGGTCAAGCTGGATGCGAAAGGGTGCTTTTCGCACGTGTTTTGGATGACGGTAGAGCAGGTGGGTACGTATGGAAGAGACGTTTTTCCAAGGTTCAGACGCTTGCCACGAAAGGGTAGCACCTTATTGCCAAACAAAAAAATGACTTACAGGCGCCTCCTCCGCTGAGAAACCAAAACTTCCCAATATTATTGGAGACTACCCAATATTATTGGAGCCTACCCAATATTATTGGAGTACCGTTTTCCCTTTACAGTAGTATGATGTACAGTGGGTACCCCGATTTTAGAGAGGGCACCCTATATAAGAGAATAGTACAGTTAAGAGAGACCAAATCGGCTGGACCCGCCTACACTAATAAACCTATATATGTATTTCCCACTGTCGATAAGAGAGAAGGCTGGTTAACCCCTTAAGAACTGGTCCCGCGAATTTGGGGACAAACTACTTGGAATTAGTGTGGAACATTTTTTTCAGTTCTGAATGGGTTAAGAGAGTTGTTTTCGGCGAGTACCACTGTACTGGGAGTGTTACACGGGTTGGACTCTTTTTTTTTTTCTTAAAAAAAACGTATTTTGGGTGAAGGTGTAGAAATCCTATACTATATTCAAGTGAGGAGACTCCCGAAAAGTTCGGTAGTACCCCTACCTTAACCCATTCAGAACTGAAAAATGTATCCCACACTAATTCCAGATAGTTTGTCCCCAAATTCGTGGGACCAGTTCTTAAGGGGTTAAGTCAGCACGCGTTTTCAGGCATGCGGTCGTTTTCCCTCTACTGCTGTACCTGGTACAGTTTACGGCGGACCATAATAAATAGGACCTACGGTAGACGCGTGCTACGATAGAGGTAGCACTGTTCGGCTGAACAAAATCGGAATGACCTATTAAAGGCTCCTTAACCCAAAATCGTCGGAATTTCATTATTTGTGATGCAATATTCTTCGTAGTTTACTTAACCCCTTAAGAACTGGTCCCACGAATTTGGGGACAAAATACTTGGAATTAGTGTGGGACATTTTTTTTTTTCAGTTATGAATGGGTTAAGACCAAACGTTATCGTACCACTTTGTAGCTCTTTTTTCTTCCCGACTTTTATTTCGGCAAACAAAGATAAAGGCTGTGCAGCAGCAGTGCCTATGGCCAAAGCAACATAATACTCGTATGTATTCAAAATATGGTACGTATCGTTTTCATATACGTACTCGGTGTACGTCATACGTACATATTATACGTATCGTTCTCGTATATAGTGCAAGGCATGTATTATCGTATATATTTGCGGATCAATAAAAGAGCCAACCAAGATAATGGCGTATTGTGCCTGGCATCATCTCAGGGGTCAGATGATGACGAGACACCCCTTTTTGTTGGATTTTTCAATCTTGGGGAACATAGTGGCCAACTTTATGCTCCATACGAGGGGTACACCCATTTTCTTTGGCACTATGTTGCTGATAAGATTATGAACGAGCCACAAAGTGGTACCATAACCTTTGGTCTAAGCCCATGGGATTGATCATCGGGTAGCACTTTTGATTCCCTCCCCAAAATCAGTTTTTTAGTTATGGTATAAGGGTGCGTAAGGGAAAAATGTTTTAACAAACATGGTGCATCTCTACCGTGGCATGCATGGGTACACACCAAAACGACACTGCTGTGTTTGATTTGTGGCGCAGGTCGCGCTTGCGCCCCGGTATTGCGCGGTGCTCGTGTATGACGACACGGCTGTCAAGAACGGATACCGGACATATCAGATCCCTGTACAGTACAGATCCCACAGATCATGTTCATAGATCATTTTCACAGATTTCGCTTGCATGCTCGACGATATCAATTGGTTTTGTGGCGCAGGTCGCGCTTGCTACCCGGCATGGCGCGATGCTCGTATACGATGACACGGCTGTCTTGGACAGGTACCGAACAGACCAGATCCCTGTACAGTACAGATCCCACAGATCATGTTCACAGATTCATTTTCACAGATCTTCACTTCTCGCTTGCATGCTCGACGATATCAACCGATATGTGGCGCAGGTCGCGCTTGCTACCCGGCATGGCGCGGTGCTCGTATACGATGCCACGGCGGTCAAGGACAGATACCGAACAGATCAGATCCCTGTACAGTACAGACCCCACAGATAATGTTCACAATATCATTTTTTACAGATCATTTCACAGATCATTGTCGCAGATAATTCACGCCTCTCTTTCATCCTCAACGGCGTCAATTGGTTTTGTGGAGCAGGTCGCGCTTGCCACCCGGCATGGCGCGGTGCTCGTATACGATGACACGGCTGTCTTGGACAGGTACCGAACAGATCAGATCCCTGTACAGTACGTACAGATCCCACAGATCATGTTCACAGATCATTTTCACAGATAATTCACGCCTCGCTTTCCTACTCGACGATGTCAATTGGTTTTGTGGGCGCAGGTCGCGCTTGCCACCCGGTACGGCGCGGTGCTCCTCTACGACGACACAGCCGCCAAGAACAGGTATCACCTTCCGCTTGGCCTTGGAGTTGTCATCGACGGGGAGTACAACACCCGCATCGTCTTCCAGACGGTCTCAGCGGGCGCAAGGACGGACGCGTTTGAGTGGATGCTGGAGACGTTCAAGCAGGCGCGGGGCGGGGCGGCTCCTGACGTGTTCATTCAGGACGCGGACGAAGCCATGACGCGAGCATCGCAGAGGGTTTTCCCCCACGCCAAAAGGAGGCGGTGCGTGTGGCATCTGGGGCAGGACGTCGCCGAGAACCTGAAGGCCTTGCTGGGGGAACAGTTCGACGTGAGCCGCCACTATTGTACGGGCCCGGGCCCGCCATTAAAGAAAAACCTAATATGATCAAGGCGTTATATAATCTTATTGTGACAAAAATCACCCTTGTTCGACCTTGAGCATTGACCTTGAGCATAACCTAGCGAAGATAATAAATGGGATAAAAAAACAAACAAACTATTGAGTAGGATTTAGTATAGCGCTCGCCACTTAGCAGGTTTTCTGTATTCCATTTTTCTTAGCGTCCCCCCTAAAAATGAGCCTTGTTTTTTCTTTTTTAGGCTCTTTCTTATCCGTAGGTCCAGCAGGTGGAACAGGTCGTAGTGTGTTCCATCGGACGAATTGAACCCTCTACGGAGGCTTTTCGAAGGGACCAGCTGGGGGGGGGGGGGCGGAGGGGCGGCAGGGGCATACGCCGAGGGGGGGGGGGGGGGGGTGCCAGAGGAGAGTTAGCATTGTATGGAGGCGTGCTACGATGGCAGCCTATGCTGTGTTGTACGTGTGCTTCAAGCCTACAGGCAGAATAGCGGTAGACATGGAAATAGGGAGAGCTGCGAGCCGGCTGGATTTATGATCTATTTTACCACTTTGTACCGAAATATTAGGGCCGTTCGTGAAGTAATCTTTAATCCAAGTGAGTCCTATATTTGGGACATAGTTGTTTTTAGTTGGCCTACTTTATTCTTAGTCTTGTTAATTTATATTTTACACATGTTTCCGCATAACGCAAATACGCGATACAAACCAACCGAAACGCCATTTCAGTATTGTTCCCTGATTGGTTGCCTGTATATAGTATTAACAGTAGTAGTAGTAGTAGTAATCCATACTATTAGTACAATACTTCAGAACATTTTTTTTTTCAGCTACGAGGCCCACGATATAGATCAGGCAGATCCATCTGTGCAATGTAGATCAGGCAGATCCTAATCTGCCCGACGTTCGAAACCCTTGATTCCAACGCCGAACAGGGATTCCTGGGCCAGTTCTACAGGACGCGCGACCGGCTCACCCTGGCCGGATTCGAGACGGAATACACCAAGTTGGTCGATACTTACCCGACGTCCAAGGGCTACATGGACACCCTGTACAACGACCGCGAGCAGTGGGCAACGTATTGCGTGGTCCTGACTTTCGGCATTGCCTCGTTCACCACCAATAGAATCGAATGTAAGCATGCCTTGTTGTTGTTGTTGTTGTTGTTGTTGTTGTTGTTGTTGTCGTTGTTGTTTTCTTGTTTTCCCCGTCCTATCTATTACCTTTGCCCTTTTCTTGTTTTCCCCGTCCCATCTGTTACCTTTGCCCTGCTTCTCCAAACTCCTTCCCTTTCGAACGAAAAAAGCAACTCATAAAGAACGACAGGCAGGCTCACTTTTTTTTTGCGGGGACGCTCGTAATACTTTTTTTTGCATTAACAAATCAACTTTCCTTGCTCGGTCCTGACTTCTCCGCCTGGTTCACCACCCACAAGAGTCGAATGTAAACACCTATAATTATTTCGGGGGTGGGGGGGGGAGGCGGGGGGCGTACTCATTTGTTGCTTGCTTTTGACCATTGACCACGCATCCCTTTCGAGACGAAGCGGGGACATATTAATAGTATTCATAATAAAAATATGGGGTGTATACATAGGGAGATATTTGGCCGTCCCGATGGTCTAGTGGTACCCTCGAATGCTACTAATAATCAGTTTCCGGGGTTCAAATCTCACGTGGGTCGGACTTTAGAGTTTCTTTTGCAAATATAAATAACAAGGGGAATCAACTGCTGAGAGCGTCTATTTATAGTAGCGTGGGTAAACGCAATTCGATGCGAACCGACGAGGGGAAGAAAGGGCTGAAGCCTTCTCGCGATAAAAATGCAAGGGAGGAGGGAGAAGAGCCTACTTTGTGACCCCGGACCTGAGTTACGACTAGAAAGGAGGGAGAAAGGACGGGCGAAACAAATAAATGGGATGAAAAACAAAACAAAACATGGTTTTTGGGTCTCTGATGGGTTCTGATCACTATGGACCCCTGTATTGCAGTACAAAGTGGTAGCACGAAACAGGAAAGCTGGCCCAGGCTGCATGACAGCCGTATGTGCGCGGTTGTTCGACGGTTCTGCAACGCGAAGAAAACATATACGTTGTATGTATAGAAGTATGTATTATATATAGGTCTTTATAAGATCTGTAGATGATCTACTGTATATTCTATATAGGTCTATATATGATCTGTGGATGGTCTAGATCGTGAGCTGTCCGATTTGTGTAATCATGTGCTACAACGCGAAGAACAAAATACAGGATCTATAGATTATCTACAGTATATCGTGATATGTTGCGTGTGTCTTAAACCATGCGGTGCAACTCGAAGAAACTATAAGATCTATAGATCATCTACTATAGATCATGATCTTCCGGGTGTGTCTACTGTAGTCATCTGCTGCAAATAAAACAAGCAGATATTAGTCTCTGTAAATTATGTAGATCGTTGATCTGTCTGATGTGTCCAGTTCATGTGAACCGTACGTCCCCTCCCCCCCCCCCCGCTCCGTCTCGAAAAGGATGCGTGGTCAATGGTCAAATGACTAAGGCAAGCAACAAATGAGTACCCCCCCCCCCCCCCCCCTCCCTCCCTCTCTTGTGTTTGATGTGTTTTTGGCTCTGCTTGACAGCGATGCACGCGGTTGTCCGACAGTTCTGCAGCGCGAAGACGAGCTTGGCCAACGTCTTCGGGCTCTTCGCGCGCACAATCAAAAACCACTCCGACCGCGCCGCGTTCCGCGACGCCCAGCTACACATGACACCGGCGGAAGCCCCCCAAGTGGAGCGCTACTGGTTCGGCGAAGCTGTCACGGAGCCGCTAAAGTACGCGCTGGGGGTGTGGCCGTTCAAGTTCACCCAGGAAGAGATGGTGGCGGCGGCGGTGTTCTGCAGCAGCCCCGAAAGCGCGGTGCTTGACGGGCCCGACCGCGCGGCAGCTTTAAGCGAGTTCGACTACATCGGGGACATGGTCATCAACGTCGAGACCGTGGCTCTGATCGTGGAGAACCGCGACGGGGCCGAACTCCGGTTTGTAGTCCTCGGCATGGACAACGGGAGCCACCTCTGCTCGTGCCGTACCTTGCAGACGCTCGGTCTCTGCTGCCGGCATTTCTGGAGAGCGATGCGTCTCAGCCGGAGGTACAAGTTTCACGTCGGGGTCCTCAGCCAGCACTGGCTGACGGAGAAGGGGAGGAAACCCGTGAGCGGCTGGCCAGAAGCGGTCGCGCCGAAGTGGGCGGCGGCGTTGAACCACCGCGTAGCGCGAGCGGAAGACTTTGTACTAGAGGCCCCGACCGTGTCCGCTGGAGGTCAGGGGAGTCAGCGGGGCACAAACGCTGACGGTGCTACCATTGACCCTCCGCCCGGGAGGCAAAGCAGTAATGGGGGAGGTCGGTGGACGGCGATCCCTGGGGGTGCTACTAGTGGACCTTCCCCAAGGCAAAGCAGGGGGGGTGGCGCTACGAGTACGAGTTCCCCGCAGGATCGGCAGTTTTTGTACGTAGACCTGCTGAAGAGGACCACGGCGGCCGTCAGCGAGGGGATAGAGACCGTGCACCCCGACACGCTTCGGCAGCTCGTGGCGTCGTTCGAGTTGCAAGTGCGGACGGCGGCAAGGATCGAGTCCGGGGGGGCTGTGGCGTCGGTGGGAACTCCGGATGCTTCTGTTCGGTTGCCGGCGAGCAGCAGCAACGGCAAGCGACCAAGGTGGTCTTAATAACACCCTTTTTTAGTACTGCACAGAAAAAAAAGTTAAATCTGATTGTAATTCCACGTAATTCGTCCCGAAAAATAATAGTGTGCAGTCTGGAAAGGGAGCAGTGTGTTTTGCGACTTGGCCCAGCTCCGAAAAAATGTTGACACGTCTACGATTTCTCCTTGTGTCATATCTTCATTCCGAGAAATTTCCCAGGTGGTTTAAGTTAAGGTTAAGGAATCAAGTATTATCCCGAGAAATTTCCCGGGCGGTTCAGGTTATAGGGAAATCAAGCATATTCCGAGAATTTTTCCAGGCGGTTCAGGTTAGTGAATCAAGCATATTCCGAGAAAATTCTCAGGCGGTTCAAGTTAGGAAATCAAGTACATTCCGAGAATTCTCTCAGGCGGTTGAGGTTAGCGAACCAAGTATATTCCGAGAAAATTACTAAACGGTTCAAGTTAGGAAATCAAGTATATTCCGATAAATTTCCCAGGCGGTTGAGGGTAGGGAACCCAGTATTTTCCCGAGAAAATTCGCAGGTGGTTTGAGCTTAAGGAATCAGGTAAATATTAATATTTCTGCCATTTTGTCGAAGCTGGGCCGTGGTCTAATGTTCACGGGGAGCTTGGGGAAGGGCACATAAGCCAACCGAGCAGTGTTTTTGAGTAGGCATGGTGTGCTTGTGATGGTGCACTGGTTGATTGAGTACGTGCGGTGCTTTTTTTGTTTTTTTGTTTAGATCCTTTTGGAGATCTGGGTGAAAAATCTTTCGCCCAATACACTTTCGGTGGTATTTTTGATGTGCAGGCCAAGGGTGGTCGGGGGGGGGGGCGTGTTGAATGCGTGGGGAAAACATTTCTGTGATCTCTGACAACAAGCGGTGTCCTTGAAACGGTAGATATTAGGGGACCACCGTCTGTCCTGAAGTGTCTAGATCTTGAAATTGGGAGTTTGATCTGATCTGATTTGGTTTTATCTGTAATCTGATCTGTCATATGATCTGATATGATCTGATATGATCTTACATCTGATCTGATCTGATCTGACATTTGATCTGATCTGATTTGATTTGATATTATCTGGTCTGATCTGATCTGATATGATCTGATATGATCTGATATGATCTGATCTGATCTGACATCTCATCTACCATTTGACCTGATCTGCTCTTATCTGCTCTGCTCTGCTCTGATCTGATCTGATCTGACATCTGTTCTGTCATCTGACTGGTGTGGAATGTTTTTACACTTCTCGCTGTGCCATCTGTTTGCTGAACCGAGAAGAAACCTCGTCGTCGCTGCTGTTTGTTTCGGTGTTAGTTATGTTTTTTTTGTTGGTTGTTTTTTTGTGCTGTTCTTGTAGTTCCGTGGTGTTATATACCACTATAGGGACCGCTTGTATTACATTATTCATACACAAACGTTATTCATATAACAGGACATAGTGGGGAAGAAAGGACTGCAGTCTTCTCGCGATAAAAATGCAAAGCACGAACCGTAGTGGGGGAGGAGGGAGAGGAGCCTACATTTTGACCCCGAATCTGAGTTACGACTACGAAGGGAGGAGAGAGAAAAGACGGGCGAAGATGATGATAAAAGGGATGAAGGAAAAATAAAAGAAAGAGTGATACTACAGTAGGTAGTAGGAAAAAACCCTTGGGCTGCCAGGGGTCGCACAAACTTTATCGTGACTGCGTATTTCTTGAAATATTTGCAGTTTTTTTTTTCCTGTGACCACGAAAGTCTTCTCTCCAAGTTTTACGTATGAGTATGATAGTATTATTTGTGGGTGGACGTTCTCGGGTTAGGTTCGTGTCCAGAATGACGTTTCAATTTTTCCCTCCAACATAAAAAGACAGCGTCAGACATCACGTTGGCGCGCTACCGAAGTTTTTGGTCGGGCTTGTCGATAACCGAAGAAAAAAAAAAGTCAGAGCGCACACAACTTCTTGTCTCGAGCGGTGGGCGATCACTGCTCGACGATTTACTGTACCAGGTAGCTGGTATTTCCTCAGTGGGTACCACTCGGATCTCTGCTTTAGAAACTATTTTTGTTGTCCGAAATAATTTCCCTCTAAAATCAAGTTGAATGTCCGATGCGATTTTCCTTCGATTTTTCGAAATAGCGTTCCCCACGTGGCTCAGGTTTAGTGTCCAATACGTTTTCCCTCTGAAATCAAGGTAAACGTCCGATGAATTTCACACGGTAGGTAAGTTTCCCAGAAAAACAAAATCGTACCAGATCTCACTATAAGTTTTGCGCAAGCAATCAGATCGAAACATGCAACCTCTCTGTGTGATACATCGCAAAGCCAACTCAGTTTTCTCCGGGTATGCTTGTTTTAAATAACGATGTCCCGGCATCCAAATGACTGACGACGTGGACAAACGGCTAACAACGCAAGTGACCTGTGAGATCGAACATCAGTTTCATCAGGTTAAGATTCTATACTGAGCTATGTGGGAGTAAAACATCGATCGATTACCCAGCCCAGGGTAATCCTTATAACAATCTCCCTCGGGCTTGTTTATAAACAAGGACGTGTGTGGTTTTTGACTTTTTTTGCGCGCGCGAAACTTGAGCAAAACCATTTTTTCCATCCTGATATTGGCGTACATACTGCTGTAGGACACATCCTAGTTTCATCAGGTTAAGATTCTATACTGAGCTATGTGGGAGTAAATCATCGATCGATTACCCAGCCCAGGGTAGTCCTTATAACAATCCCCCTCGGGCATGTTTATAAACAAGGACGTGTGTGGTTTTTGACTTTTTTTTGCGCGCGAAACTTGAGCAAAACCATTTTTTCTATCCTGATTGATGTTGGCGTACATACTGCTGTAGGACACATCCTGCCCGTCTGCCTGCCTGCCTGCGTTGAGCCTGCCCCAAAACGATACCTGTAGTCTTCATCGCGCACTTTATATTGCTGTATCCCCTCTGTCGTGGCATGGCGGCATGGCTTGCCACACGTCTGCGTCAACCCCCGCCATGTCCGTTATTATGGATCTGGTCACCGACAGCCCGTGGGGTTGAATCGGTCGGTATGATATTATAGCTGACGGTTACGTAGCGTGGGTAAATGAGGCAAAGTGTGATTGGTGTGGTGGTTCTAAGGCAACCTCTACTTATGTGTGTTGATCCTCGATTAGTGTACTCCTTTTGCTCCTCGTTGGTGCTCGGTGTTCCGACGACGTATACGAGTATAACTGCTGCAGTACTGCAAAAACGATCGCATTTTAATTTCAGGTAGCTTGGCACAAAAAAAGTGGGAGGAAGCACTCGTGAAGGTCGTAAGGTCGTGAGAAACAGACAGCCAGCAGTACAGGACGACTGCATCAGTACGTATCAGTATATAACGGTATACCTAAGACATAGCTGTGGTAAGAAAGTACGAAGTAGGGTACCCGGTAACTGGTATCGGGCAACGGGTAACGCGTAACGCGTCACGGGCGGGTATCATTCAGTGCGTAAATATGTAAATATCCGTCGACCGTTTCACGAGACTGTCAGTTTCGAAGGGTTTCCACATGTCAACCAGGCGTTCAGGACCGATGTCAAACAATGTCACTCGAACGGCAGAGCATAGCAAGAGCCCCACCCATACTCCACACTGCACGTGCCCCACAGCGAGCAGCGCACGCGGTAGCCGTACCCACGCCCCCGCCCACAGGCTGCCTCTCTCGAGATCGTGGTGGTCATACTTCGAGAGCGTGGCACCTCCGCAGGTCTCTGAATGGTGGATGCGGCGAAACACCCGACTGTAGCAACCACGATAGCTTTGGGTTGCGCCGCAGTATGTGTGCTGCTTTGTGCGGTTACTAATGGACAGCGGAAGCGTGTGGCGGAGCTGGAGAAGGAAGTCGAGCGCCAGGGGGCGCTCAGGAACGGGGAGCATGCGGGCCGTGTGAAAGCCGAGAAGGTGCGGTAAGCAGCAGGCGGTCCTGTGTGTGACCGTGTGTAAGTGCCTATTTTTGAGGCATTTGCGTGTCCATTGTCCATTCCCGTTTACGTACGTACTGCTGTACTACTCGTACGCGTACTGCTGTATGTCAGCGTGCCGTTATCAGTTGGCGACAACTTCGATATACGAGAACGAGTGCCCGTACGCCCCTACTGATATACCTGTATGCACACCAGTCGAGGTATTGTATAACACCTGGCACAGTCGCTTTGGAAAGGCTAAATAGCAACTACTACTGCTGTACACTACGAGTATTCGTGCCAGGTACGAACGTAACTTTGGCAGATACCGGTACTTGGTGGGTCGAATGGCGGGTATGATACCCTTTGGGCCACACCGCGTAGTATAAGCCGAATAAGCCGCCTGTCGCCAGGCCAAGTTCTAGGGCATCATCGGCAGCTGAGCATGAGCCTCGTTTCTCTCGCAAGAGTACCCATATGGAGAAAACCATATAGCTGATATGACACCCTAACCTATCGCTGGGCCTCGTTGGTGGTTTCAGAATGCAAAGGGGCGAATTAACAAATTAACGATACAAGACGACCTTCCAAAGTTGAAGTTGAGTGCCAATCACTCAATCGGTTGAACTCACAGTCACAGCTGAAGCATACCACCCTGTCCCGAAATATAAGCACATGTTATACATGTATATTCATTAAAAACGATTCTTACATATATTTCGGGACAGACTGGTACGTTTTTTTCAAGTTGTTACTCGTACGTGCGTACGTAGTCAATGGAGACGTATACGCAGGAAAGGAGGCTTGGTTGGATGAGGCTGGTGGTATTCGACGAATTGTGTCAGCTTTTTCATTCTCATTGAATAACGCCCTCCCTGCACATTGTCGAAAGGCAAACAGCACACTACGAGTACTACCATACCAGGCATTAACATACTACTATGGGCAACGCAGGGCCTGCGCCACGGGCGGAGCCGTGGCTGTACCGCTAGTAATAATAAAGACGACGATTACGTGCATTAGACAACAGCATCATCGCCCACCCCGACCATCGCGGGCTGCTGGCTTGAGGGATGGTTCATTTGGTTTCCGGATTAGCAAAACTTACCAGTATAAGACGATTACAATCCAAGGGGTTGCACGAGACGCGTGCAGCTTGGCACTGACCATCAATCACGCTGCTGCCGCGCATGCATGTCGTTTTTTTTGGTCGCGCGAAGACGAATGCTACGGTAAAAAAGTGCACCATATATATTTTTTTAAGCTTCTCACTTGTGGAGCTCTATACTAATAGTAAATCAAAAGACGACGACAACAACAACACCACCACCACCAACAACAACAACAACAACACCAGCAGCAGCAGCAGCAACAACAACAACAACAACAACAACAACAACAACAACAACAACAACAACAACAACAACAACAACAAATGGCCGAAACATGTGCTGCTGCTGTTGCTGCTGTTGTTGCTACTGCTGCTGCTGCCGCCGCCGTGGCGCAGCAGTGGACGAAGCTTGATAGTGAATCTTCCTAAGGTAGCTATTCAGGCACTCTCGTTGGCTAAGGGTATATTACACGCGGCTCAACCAACTTGGAGTCTTTCCCAGCCACAGCATCCCGAGCCAACCGAGAGTCTTTCCAAGCTCAGCATCCAAGCCGGGCGAGTCAACCTAGAGTCTTGCCAAGCACAGTATCCCAGCGCTGGCCACTGGCATAGGGTTCGGGTTTGGGTTCGTGTCGAAGAGTCGGCTTTAGGCGCCAAGTACAAAACCTCAGTAAGTATTCACTATCAAAGGGTTAGGTTCAGGGTTAGGGTCAACCAAGAGTCTTTCCAAGCACAGCATCCAAGCCGGCCGAGTCAACCTAGAGTCTTACCAAACGCAGCATCCCAGCGCTGACCACTGGCATAGGGTTCGGGTTAGGGTTAGGGCTAGGGTTCGTGTCGGAGAGTCGGCTTCAGGCGCCAAGCAAAAAACCTCCGTAAATATTAACTATCGAAGCGTGTCCACCCCTCCCGTGGCGATGACAGGAGCTGAGAGCGTTTTTCACCTGCCGGATGGAGGCGGACGGTGGCCTTTTCTTCGCGCCGATCGCTACGGTCCACTCGTGCTTCACGGAGTGCGTCGGTAAGTTCCCTTCCACTTTGTTTTGTTTAAAATGTCACCTTTAGTTTCCAGCTCAACTCGCGGGAGATTATTGCACTCAACGACCTACACTGGATAAGCCGTGGACCTACACTGGATAAGCCGTGGTTACAGGAAAAGTAGGTATCATACGAAGTAGGTAGGTAGTTTTCCGTTCTGCTCTGCGGTGTATGTCTTCGTTTTCATCGGTCATATGTGATTTTTAGCGGCGACAATAAGGGGGTAGAAGGAGGAGAAAGAGGAAGAAACTGTTGACCGAAGCTCCATGAGTCGTAGGGTGAGACGTTCACTATCACAAACGGAAGATATTTTATTCAAATGGTTTAGGGAGTTTGAGATTCTCCCACGAGCTGACCGGACGAGAGATTTCCGGGTTCAACATTTGGGTAGGCGTTGATTTATTTGCTGTCTACCCCCCTAAGCAGAACCACAGTCAGTCGTATGGGAAAGCTAGCCGGATGAAGATCGAGAGATCATCGTGAACGCGTTTGAAAGGGCAACGATTTTCATGAATTCTTGCCTATAAGGACGGGGGCAGAGATCTGCCATGCGCTTTTCGGCCGCGAGAAGAAGAAGAAGGAGGAGGAAAGGGAGGAGGAGGAGGAGGAGGAGAAGGAGAAGGGTTGTCGTGTGTATCCGAGCAGGGAGATGATCAAGAGTGGGGACTACTCAAGCTGTTGTTTTGCGTGTGCATCCGAGCAGGGAGAAAGTAAATAGTGGGAATGATTCAAGCTGTTTCCCCAGCAAAAGGTCTATCATGTGCCGCTGCTCGTGGGCTTGCACCGAATGTAGCCGACTCACGTGCGCTCTTGCACTTTGCAACGGGGTGAGATAAAAGGCACAGAAAGTTCCGAAACTACTGTATGAATGTCCCCCTCTCAAGCCGGTGCGCCTGTCTCATGTTGCCAGGTGAGTGCCGTATATCATGCACGATGAGCAGAACCTACGGTAGAGGTAGGTGTACCGTGTTTTTGTCTCCTGAGGCTCTTGGCTTGAGGAGCTCTATACTAACAGCAAGTGAAAACTGGATTCTGGAGGAAAAACAAAGGGCCACTCGATGAATAATATCATGGCTTAACCCTCTCAGAACTGCAAAACTTGTCCCACACTAAGTCCAAGTAGTTTGTCCCCAAAATCGTGAGACCAGTTCTTAATGTGCAAACGAAATATTTTGCAACACAAGAATGAGATTCCGACGACTTGGGGTTAAGGAGGCTTTACTAGGTCATTCAGAAAACGTTTCCGCCAAAAAAAGGTATACCTTATACACCTATCGTAGCACGCATCAAGGGCACGCTTTCCGTGGCCGTGGCACTGCAGTAGTACGTACGTAGTCGTACAGTAAAACTACATACCGAGTGTAATACTCGTACAGAAAAGGCACGGCGTTTACGAATCGAAAACATGGAACAGACCGATAACAGAAAAAAGAGTGATGCTATTATATACCGGCACGTGCAGGCCGGTCGAAATGTGGCAAGCCAATGGAATTTTATGCTTGACCCATTCAGAACTAGAAAAAAATGCCCCGCACTCATTCCAAGTAGTTTTCCCCCAGATTCGTGTGACCAGTTCTTAAGGGTTTAACCCATTCAGAACTGAAAACAAATGTCCTACACTAATTCCAAGTAATTTTCCCCCAAATTCGTGGGACCAGTTCTTAAGAGGTGAAGGCCGATCGAAACGGTTTGGACAGGGCGGTGACAGATATGCGGCAAGATTGATGAGAAAAGACTCAAGAGGAAGTTTTTGCTGCGGACGCTGCAGGCTCATCAAGCGCGCTTTCCCATCGTTGCATGTTACTCTGTATTAGAGATGGTGAAGTCTATTAGAGACGGTGCTGCTACCTGCGGTGTGCCCAGGCTATTACCCCTGCTGTGTTGGCGGTGCGAGGGCTCTCTGCAGGCGGAATCGAAACCTGTGTTTGCGCTGCCTCGAAACTTCGCCTTCTCTTGAGTTGTTTGGTATGCGGTCGTCTGCTGTATCTTCTGATGTGTATGTGACCCGCGAGCCCACGGCTGCTTCCCGGCTGTTGTGCGTCTGTCTGTGTGTCTGCCTGTGCGTCTGTCTGTGTGTCTGTCTGTGTATCTGTCGGTCTATCTGTCTGTCTGTCTGTCTGACGTGTGTCTGTCTGTCTGTTTGTCTGTCTGTCTGTCTGTCTGTCTGTCTGTCTGTCTTTCGCCTGCACCTTGTAAATATTACCTCAGGAACTCCACGACAGGGTCAATTCGCTCCGTCTACGCGCGCGCTGTAAGTTGAAAGCCTAGTCGCGCTTTTTTGTATTCCTAGGCCATGGAACAGTATTATTACTATTACAGGAGGGGGCATAGTAAATAGGACCAAATATTGTTAGTAAAAATAGGTAAATATATAGGTTTTTGAGTATACGATAGGTCCTATTTACTATGGTCCTCCGTAATAAAACCTAATGGTATTGCGACGATTTTTAGTTGAGGGGTCCTTTTAATCAGAAAATAGTTGTTTTGTCAAACCGTGCTACGCCTACAGTAGAATGCCTTTTTGTTCGTGGAATATTAATCACGGTTCGTAGGTGCAACGCTGCTCGTGAAACGGTGCCCGTAGTCGCGATTTATACGTAGAATTGCGCTTTGTTAGTGGAATATTACACGCGATTTTGCAAGTGCAACGCTATTAATATTCGCTGTATACCTTATGTATACTATAGGTGTTACTGGACAATTGCTCGCGATTGTTTTTGGGTGGATCAAGTTCGTCGCGATTTTGTTAAAGGAACGTTTTGTGTCGGGATCTGTATCCGGAACGCTAATCGCTAATCACGCATTGTTGTAGACCATTATTTCTCTCGCCGTAAGCTCCCGTCGATATTAGTGAGCGAGGACGGGGATCACTTTCCCCCTCCCCCCTTCCCCCCTCGCCCCCCTCCCCCTCCCGCCTCCCCACACCCACTCCCATCCATTTTATAGTTATAGGTTGGATTGGCGTCGGTTGGCGACGACGCTGTAAAACACGCCTCTCACTGCGTGAGCTAGACGACTAGGGTACCGTTTTTCTTTCGGCGGTCACCAAGGCTGGCGGTCTTGTTAGATCATTTGTGCGGGGTTGAGAACCTCACCTCCGCACAAGGGGAATGATCGTATCACGTAGTGTGTATATGGTAAGGCACCCACGAGGCAGATACATTGTAATACCCATTGCTGTCTCTGGAAGTGGCCACATCAGATATTAAATCAATGCATTGGAGGCTGTCGTCCATATGCAAGTCCGCCTCACGGGCGGTTCTTGGCAGGATACAGCTCGCCCTCCATGCGACTCGCCCAATACCTCACGGCGCTTCGCGCTTGGTGCAAGCAACGTCTGCCTGGTTGGTGAAAACCTAGCGTGCTCCGTCCCGGCAATGTAGGGATGCGAGGGTCTATGGTCATACGACTACGGCCATGCACGACATGAGTACACGCCCCCCCCCCCCAGTCCACAACTGCCTGGTTGGTGAAAACCCAACGTGCTCCGTCCCGGCATTGTAGGGATGCGAGGGTCTATGGTCATACGACTACGGCCGTGCACGACATGAGTACACGCCCCCCCCCCCCAGTCCACAACTGCCTGGTTGGTGAAAACCCAACGTGCTCCGTCCCGGCATTGTAGGGATGCGAGGGTCTATGGTCATACGACTACGGCCGTGCACGACATGAGTA
>MEHQ01003188.1:160648-174756 GCA_008828725.1 Saccharina japonica | reverse complement strand
AAGTCGCCACACCAGAAATTAAATTAATTCATTGAATGTCGTCCATATGAAGTCGCCTCAGTAGCGTTTTAGCAGGGATGCAGCGTCACCTCCATGCGATGCCCATTACTCTCCACGCGCTTCGCGCTTTGGGCAAGAATGTTTCTGCCTGTTCGTGAAAAACCCAAGCGTCTCCGTCCCGGACATTGTAGATCCGGGGTCGTTGATGTCATATGACACGGCCGTGCACAATCATGAGTACACCCCCCCCCCCCCCCCCCCCCTCCCTCCACCTGCATCGTCCCTCCTAAATCTCTTACCCCCCCCCCCCCACCTCCCCGCCCCCCTCTCCCCCTCCCCCCCCCCGGCGCCCCGGATTCTCGTCCACGGCAAATGCCCTACGCAAATCAGTTTGCGCCAACATCCATGACCCTTTCTCTGCCGCATTACCTATCCATGACCGACCAACTAAGCTGTGCTGAACCTTTGTTTAGACTACATCTTCCACAACGACGACCCCAGACCCCAGCGGCAAGAGGCTTGCCTTGCAGAGGATGGCCAAAAGCTTGGGGGGGGCGCTTGCCGGTTCGTGGTTGGGGTGGAGTAGTTTGCAAGTCCTTCCTGCTCCCACAAATTTTCGTAGCCCCTGATAAAAAGCTGACCCAAAATACATTACCGCCCTTCCGTTTCTCTCTGTGGGTGGTGTCCGCCGCACATTTCTTGTTGGTTTCCAGAAGCCCCCAAACACGCCTGACAATACCCCCGACCACGCGGGGCCCCAAGCCCATCCGAAGTCCCCGGCGAGTGCGCCGCCTTGAGGCCCTCAACAGACACATCCCGTCGGTCTGTGAGTTCCGTCGTGAATTCGGCCGTGGCGCGCCGGCCGAACGATGCGAATGCGCACTGCGATGTTGACCGCCTCCGACCCGTAAATCGGCGTCCACGGTGTGACGTATTTCGGCAGCCACGGCACATCTAGCTGGAACATAGTGTCGCGCGTCCGGTCTTGTGCCAACACGCCATTTTGGGAATGACCGCTAGCGTCTTCCCTTAGTCGGCACCTGATACCGCGTAGCAGGTGACCGGCACTCGTCGACCGTCACCAAGGAGCGCTTCACGTTCGGTGACTCATCGGGGTAGTTTCCATCTCTGGGCCGACGTCTAGCCGGCTTAGTTTGCGCGACATGACCCGTTCTCTCTTCTTTCTTTCAATCCCCTCCAGGAAGGCTATCGGGAGGACCCTCTTGGAACCCATCCTCGCTAGATCGCGCAGTTGAGGCCGAGCAGATGTCATCGATGGGTGATCGGGCGCGCTACTCAGCGGGTGCTTCCTCGATACGACGGACGTCATTGTCGTCTCGAGGCCCTCCCGGGCCGCGATTCCTCGTTGCTAGATGGATGAAAAAAAAACAGGATGATAACGCAAACGACCCTCCGCAGAGAAGAGACTCACGCCCCTTGGTTTACAGAAAAATCTTTTTCAAACGCGACAGGGCCAAAGAGAAATCATCATTATATCTATTACCTTTACCCGATGTCGGGCCTAAAAACGCACGCCAATCAGAAAGGCGCGCAAGGGCAAGAGGAGTTCGATGGACTTCGACTTCCGCCTGCCCCTCGGGCCTTTGATCTCGCTGCGGCCTGACCACACCGGCGCTGCGGCGCCTTCGTGAGCCAAGGCATTCACGCCACGGACCATCGAGGCCCCTTCCGACCTGCGGATCCGAAGGAGATGGTGTTGATTCAAGTCGGCTCGACCGCATGGGCTGTCGGCGGCCGCGCTTGTGAGGTTGTCGGCAGAGCTCGGCGGTTCCCGCTGCCACTTCTCGATGTGGATCTCGGAGGGGAGATTGTTGGCATGCCCGAGTCCGACAAGGACCAGCATCGTTGATTGGTCCGGTAGTGCGGATCGTGAGACGACGCTTCGATCCCGTATTCTCATCGACGAGGATGATGAACGGCTGGCGTTCACCGCCAACTAACCTTCCTATACGCACTACCTCGCTGAGGTGATCGAGTGAAGCGAGCCAACCCGGCGCGATTGATCTGCTCACTGTGGCCGTCCAATTGATCGAGGCTGCACGGACGAGGGTGATCTCTTCAGCGCGAAGGAATTGCGGCTCGATCAGGTGAAGACCTGATTGCTCTCAGTCGGCCGCGCCCGCACGAAACCACCGTGAACCGATCGATCGGCACCGGCCTCTGCGGAAGATGTTGCGGGCATCCCGAACAACGCGAAGGAACTCAGCGCCTCGACCGACTCGCTCGATGCAGGCGGCGATCGGACGCAGGGGGTGCTCCTTCGCTTCGTGTCGCCGGTGCAATCTCTGCGCCGCATCACGGTCGACGACATCGAGCATGCGGAGGCGGTGAAGCATTCCCGGGCCCGCAGCTTCGTGCAGACCGTGGCCTCGCCGTCGGCCAAGCCGCGGACCCGAAAGATGTCGGCGAGACCGCCCAACGAACTCGACATCGCGGCGTGGCCGGATGGCCGGTCCAGCAGCTCTCGTTCGGTAGCGGCTATCTCACTATTGCCTGGAGATGCTTCCGCTCGGCGTAACTTCGAGGCGCAGGCCCCGGCGGCGGATCGGCCGCTTCATTCGCCGGTTCCCCTAACGCACAGTCGTCGGGGAGCCGAAGGGATACGGTTCCGCCATGAACCTTCGAGAGGTCTCTTGACGAATTGGTGGTCGACTGAGGCCTGACCCTGGCTTCGCTGGATCCTACTCCAAGAAGAGCTGCTCGCCGATCACGAGTTACGCGAAAGATACACGTCACGTGCTGGGCAATCGCCTTCACCGAACGCATCCTTGCTGATGCAGGCTATCATCCGCCCAAGGCCCTGCGCCTTACGCGAGCCGGCCTATACGAGCAATTGCGGAGGCCGTCCCTGGCGCGGACACGCGGCGGCGAACCCTTCGGCGCCTCGCGGGCTGCGGCCGCTACTCGATTGGTCTTCGGATGCCCACGCGCCGCAGCAACAGGTGCTGTGCTCCGCGGAAACGGGCTCGGCCTGTCGGTTCTTGGAACACGCTGACATCACCTGGAAGATCGAAGCCAAGGGCGACTTCTGGCTGAATCAGGTTTCCCGCACCTTCAGCCGGCGATTCGTCGACGGACATCTCCGAGTATCGCCCATTCGGCCACCCTCCGGCAAAGGGCCCTGCTGCTCGCGCAATGGTCCTCGACGGAGCGGGTGGTCTTCCCCGACCAGGGCATCGGCGGCCACGCATGCCCAATGTGGTTCCGCTGCCCGCGACTGGTCGTTCGGGCCCGCGTGCGTTCCCGGATGTGGAGCCTCGGAGAAACATTCGGTCAGAGAAGATGTCGGGGTGCGCGTACGTCACGCCGAGGTACGCCCCCAGAGATCGAGAGGCCCTCGTTTCGTTTCATCTCCAACCTGCTCAGTCATCGAGTTTCGCTCTGAGCTGGTTCGCCGACACCAGCAGATCCTTCGAACTCCGCGATGTCTTCGTCGACAAGCCGCCAAGAGGCGGGAATGCCGCCGAGATCGTCGAGACGCTATCCGCACTCGACGAGTCGATCCACTTTTCGCTCGCTCAACCTCTACCTCGGTGAGCTCCGATCAGTGGTCGTTCAAGACGCTCGACGCGGTGAGGTGAGTGGCGCCGAGCTGAGTCGGATTACGTTTCTGGGAACGGGGCTCGTCGATACCTCCCGTGGGTATTCATTTGGCGGACCGTCGACAGAACTCCGGCTGTTGATGGCAGATCCGTATACATAGACCTCTCCTTCCGCATCTACCAAATGCCGGGACCGAGGCGATCGGGAGCACGCAAGGGTTTATTCATGCTCTCCGACCAGCCACAGCATTTTCGCGTATCGCAGCCCAAAACGCCCGCCGAAAGACCCGACCCGTGAGAATATCCGAAGGTGCCCCGATTTGGGTGCTGAGGGTGAACTTTGCACCCACTAACAAACCGTTTTTTAGGCGGGGGGAGGGCTTTTCATCAGACCTTTAACCCGACGGCAACGTTCGTACTTTTAACACAGAGTTACAACTTTCTACCCGCCTGCCCCGGGGAAGGGACCTCCCGGGACGAGCCACGTCGTTGCATTACGCCCGAGATTTTTCGGAAGATGCGGGTAAGAAGGCGTTCTGTCCAGACCCAGTTATTGGGAATAATCATCTAGTTCTGTCCCCCCCCCCCCCCCCTCCCCGGTACTTGCCCCCAAACAGAGGACATTTCGACGCCCTTCCCTGCTCGTACGAATACAAAATAGAGTGGACTTTCGAGCAGATGCAAGAATCAGATCAAACCTAAAATTACGGGGTGGGCTAATGTAGTAAATAGGACCTACGGTACACACAAAACCTATGTACTAGGTACCAGGTTTTTATCTATTTTTACAAACAACATTTGGTCCTATTTTGGTCCTATTTACTATGCCCCCCCCGATGCATGCTACGATAGAGGTGCACCATGTTTTTTCTGAGCTCCTCACTTAAGGAGCGTCACACCTCACCGAGAAAATGATTTTGGAGGAAAATAAAAGTGCTGCCGGCTGCGAACTATCATGCCCGAATTATACTCTGAAACATTATTCGTCACAAAAATGAAAAGTCCGACGAATTTGGGTTATGTAGCCCGATCGTTCAGAAACCGATTCAGCCGAAAAGTGCTACCTCTACCGTAGCACGCGTCCCCCCCCGTAATATATACTCGTAGCACCAGATGGAACGTAGCGTCACCAAGTGGAGGGCGGTTACCTACAAAATACTGACGACCTCGTACTACAACAGAGTACTGTACATGATATGCCAGGCATTTGCTATATATCACACGAGTTTCGATCCAAAGGTTCATCTTCACTTCAAGCAGAGGCGAAGAAAAAACGACGCAGAATCAAGACGTACACCACGACTAGACTCGTGGACCTTGGTGGCGAAATGGTTCAAGCGCCAAAGCAACAAGCGCGTACTGTAGGACCAATATTATCGAATACCCTCGGGTAACATTTCCCCTGATTTTCCTCTTTTTCTTGAAAACAAAAAGAGGAAAAAGAGGAGAAAAAGTGACTAAAATCCTAAAAATCGGGAAATTTAACAGAAGGAAAAAAAAACAGATACGAATGCGTAGTACGTGTAAATTTCCTATTTTAACCCCTTTCCTGGTGCACTCACTGTGCAGAAACAGGAATCTAACTTTAATCCAAGTGTTTTGTTCCCACAGCCGTCCTAAACAACTATAAGGGGGGAAAAAAGCAGAACCCCAGAAAATATATAAAAAAAAAACCATACAGGCAACAAAATCAGGAAAGTCAGGAAATTCTAGGACAAAACACCCTTTCGACAGTGACGGCCCATATATTCCGACAATATTATCACTCTGTCCCTAAATATAAGAACCTTTTTTATTGAATATTAATGTGCGAAACGTGGCTATATTTCGGGACACAGTGATATGACGTGGTTGTACCAGGAAAACGTTTACACCCCGCAAGGAAATTGCTTTCCAACTCGCCTTTCCGGATGACAGCGTTCGTATATTCCAAAAACCCTACGCTTGAGTTGGCGCGATATCATGCTTCCACCGCCATATCGGTATATCTCCCACAAGCAAGCGTATGGGGTGAATGAAAAGCGGCCGTTTATGTTCGTCGAACAAATCACCCCCCTATAATTATACAAATAAAATCACGGGGTGTGCGGCAATTTTCGCGACAAAATATCCACCTCTTCGCGCGAAGCTAAAGCAGCAGCAGCAGCAGAGGCAGCCAGCAGCAGAAGTAGCAGCAGCAGCCAGTAGCAGTAGCAGCAGCAGCCAGTAGCAGCGACAGAATCCCCTCTAAATAGATGAACCATCTTCTTGCCCATCACCACGAATACTAACAACTAGTTCTTCTCGCAATACCTGGCACGGAAGCAGCGGGCACGGGAGAGACGCGGGGGTTGCTGACCTTGCCGTGGAGTCGAGAAGGGTCATGCTGGTAACAGAAGCCGCACAGAGCTCTCATACGAGTACTGCTACTGCGGTAGGGGTCTGAGAGGCGGTTGCTCAAAATGTTAAGCATACAATGATCTCTTATTATATTATACGTACGTACTCCACACGAATCACCACCGTACACACGATACAGCTGCTAGAAGGTGGAAGGTTGAACGAAGGAAATTTGGGGCTTGTGGAGAGGTGTTGAATCGTTGGCATGATTGAAAGAGGGGGAGGGGGGGGGGGGGGGGCGTACTCATTCGTTGCTTGCCTTAGTAATTTGACCATTGACCACGCATCCCTTTCGAGACGGAGCATTGAAAGAGGGGGGGGGGGTTGTGGAGAGGTGTTGAAACGCGTGCTCCGATAGAGGTATACCAAGGTATACCTTTTTTTGGCTGAAACGTTTTCTGAACGACCTAATAAAGCCTCCTTAACCCAAAATCGTCGGACTTTCATTATTTCTGTTGCAATGCTGTTCATTGTATAGTATTAAGGTCATGGCATTGTTCACCGGGTAGAAGATTTATTTCCCTCCAAAATCACGCCTTCGGTGAGGTGTAGAACTCCTATACTATAATCAAGTGACCACCCTCATAAAAAAAACATCCCTGGTGCACATGCTACGATAGAGGTGCACCATGTTTTTTCTGAGCTCCTCACCTAAGGAGCGTCATACCTCACCGAACAAAATACTTTAGAGGAAAATAGAAGTGCTGCCGGATGATAAACCACACGACCGGAGTATACTCTGAAACATTATTCGTCACAAAAATGAAAGTCCGACGAATTTGGGTTAAGGAGCCCGATCGTTCAGAAAACGATTCAGCCAAAAAAGTGCTACCTCTACCGTAGCACGCGTCATGGTGCACATGCTACCGCCGTAGCATGTGTCTTGAATCGTTGGCACGATTGAACGAGGGGATGGGGGAAAGGCTCATCAAGTCGGTGACGGTGAAGCTGGTCGAACCGGAGAGGCGGAGGTTGGGAAGGGTTAAGACAGAAAGCAAGAAGACCATATTTTATTAGTACGGAGCTCAACTCGTGGTTTGGGCGAGAGCAGGGGCCTGGCACTGGGACGGAGCTCAACTCGTGGTTTCGGCGAGAGCAGGGGTCTGGCACTGGGTGGAAGGTCGGCGAGTTGTAAGCATATCGAAAAACTTTGCCTCTGAATTTCCTCTTTTTCTTGTAACAAAACTAGGAAGATAAGGAAAAAGAGGAAATAGTTTCCTACATCAGGAAATTTAACAGAGGGCAAAACACCAGGAACGTTTTGAAAGGATTTCCTATTTGAAGGAATAAATCAGGAAAAACGTCAAATTTAGGACTATTTCAACACTCTCGATACTAAAACGGCCCTAAGAAATGGTACAAAAGCGCTAAAAGCCTTAGCACCGTACTCTAATCTACGCACACGAACCGAGCTGCAAAGATACGAGTACTGATGCTATTAAATACTATACAGTGGATTCTCGTGGTGTTAACGTCTAGTGTTGGCCCGAGAGCACCTTTTAAAGCTATATCTGCTGATTAAAGGCACGTCTTTGAGCAAGCCCGATCGGTACGGTTAGGTACTGGTACGACGTAGCTCTTTTTTTTTTTCTTTTTTTTCCATCCCATTTATTATCTTCGCCCTTCCTTTCTCTCTCCTTTCTGGTCGTAACTCAGGTCCGGGGTCACAAAGTAGGCTCTTCTCCCTCCCCCCCCACTACGGTTCTTGCGTTGCATTTTTATCGCGAGAAGTTTTCAGCACTTTCTTCCCTCGTCGACTTGCGTCGGATTCCGCCTAGCTCTAGCCAGGCACCGCGGAACCTGGATCCAACCAGGATTTGCTCGCGGCGAACGCACCTTTGTATACCCCTGGTACGCGATTTGGCTTTACTAGAGCTGAAAAACCCCATTACGTTGATTTTGGGCCTTATCTCAAAGGCAGTGTATCGGTCGGGGGTGGTAGATAGACGCAGGAAAAAGCCTGAAATGCGAAAAAAAAATGTATGGTGATACAGGCGTGTACGGAATGCTGCTGCACTGCTGTTCTCTCTCTTCTCATGCGCACGTTTTGATGGGTTTCCTTTGTATTATGAGGCGTTTTAGTGGGATGTACGTGAATTGCCAATATATTGAAATCCTGGCATCTCACTCGGCCAGGAGAGATGTACTGCCAGGATCAGTATACTGCCAGTACATACTGGCCCCGTATACAGAGCCCTACTGATCGGTCAAACGCCTGACTGATGTAGCATCATTCCGGATCAGTCTAAAACAGCTATCCGCGCTACCTCCAAACATTCGATGTCAATCGGGTTACACCAAGCCAAATTCAACAGTGTGGATGGTTGCCTACTGCTAAACTACTGCTGTTGCGGTATTCGTAAGTACGCGCCCACAGAAACTGCCACCTGTACGGTATTAATAGTACTGCTGCAGTATCAAATGTTGGAGTGTCAAAACAAGTGAAAGTACCAAAAGTACCTTAGCACCACCAGCAGTACTCGTGCGCATCATCATGCTGTACTTGACTCTTTTCTTCTTTTTCTCCATCCCATCCATTATCTTCGCCCTTCTTTTGTCGTATATTATACTATTAATAGTCGTAACTCAGATCCGGGCTATTATCCCCTCTCCCCACTACGGTTCGTGCCTTGATTTTTTTTTATCGCGAGGACACTGTCGCCCTTTCTTCCCTCGTCGACTCGCGTCGAATTCCGCCTACCCACGCTACGAAGGCGCTCTCAGCAAGTGTCCTTTTCATTTTTGCAACTAAAGTCAAAATCTCACCACACGGTGGGATTCGATTTCAGGTATCAATGCTATGTATCTATATACGTATATATGATATGAGTGTTTGCGCAGAACTCTTTTTGGAAATCTATTTAGTATCAATTTTTACCCCCGAAGGTAAAAGTTGCGGTTAATATGAGAAAAAACGAAGTGAAAAGGCTTTGGAGAAGTAACAAAATCGTGACTTCTCTTGGTGACTTTTTACTTCTTCTCCATATGGTTATACCCCGAGGAAAAATCCAGACCCTTCGCCCCTGTCTCTTATGTGTGTCTTCACATTTCGTCTGTACAGCAAGACACACAGCACAACAAGTGTATACGTAACCCACAGCAGTAGACACACAGCACAGGCAGCAGCAGCAAGCAGCGGTAAGAAGCACAGCGGGCATCCCGACTCCCAACAGTAGACATCGAGCCTGGCCCCTGTAGAAACAGACCGACCGCCGCAGAGAGCACCAAGGCTCGGAGCGGGAGCTGGAGCATGGTGGTGTTGACGCGCGTTGGTGGAATGCGGGCAGCCTAAGGCATGCCCTGCGCCGACGGCTTGTCTATCGTGGAAGCTATGATATATGATACAGTACAGGACATCTAATAAGAAACAGGCTAATAAGAAAACCAGGCTGAGATTTAGAGTAAAATAAGAAATTCGGGAGTGGCTACGTATCTTGAAATTAGTGTGGAAAGCGTCCTCTCTCAAACAAGAAATCCAGCCTGGACCATATTTCCTGTTTCTTATTAGGTGTCCTGTACTGTATTACAGTAGCTTTTGCTTACGTGCGCTCTCCAGTATCTAGCGATAACAGCGGCGGCCCTGCTGCTAGCTAGCTCTCTGGTGCTGTCACGGTCGCATCCGTTGCTAGGGTACTTGTTTGCTTGGTGTTGCTACACGCGGTGCTTGCTTGGTACGAGGTATACTGCTGTGTGTGGCATGTTATAGATGGTCATCATCCTTATTTCACGTTTCATGTTTGCATTTTTTGCCGCGCTCTTCGATATGCCCTTGTCTGATACGGCATGAGGAGTTTGCCAAGTCGTTTTTTGAGCATTCTCTACGCAAACACAGCAAAATACGTGCTCTATGGGAGTTCACGATTTCAGAGCTAAAGTAACGAATTTTCCGGAGGGACTTCTGCGCAAACACTCTATTAGGCTAATTCTTATGCCGTCGGAGTGAGAGGATCAAAAAGCTTGGTTTCCGATCCACTCTAAGTTCGACGGGGTACGTCTGGATGCCTTCTCTATCGTCAATCGGATCGATTTTGCAGTTTTTTGCGCTCTTCCTGGGATCGGTTGATACGAGAGTTGAAAACTGCTTCGTGTCCTTCTCGCGGCTTCGAGGAGGTACTGCGCTGCGAGTTGTAGCAGCAGCAGTAGAGAGCAACAGCAACAGTAGAGCAGTCAGCCCAGCATCGGAGAGGTGTTTAGGCTGCTGCTGTGTTGGGTAACCGTGTGTTTGGAGGGGTGGAGAGAGATGCGGTGAGCCCCAACAAATTTTTTCGATGGAGAAATCCAATCCACGAATCCCGTCCAAAAACGACGGTATTCGTGGATTGGATTTCTCAATCGAAAAAAGTGGTATCGAAAATGCTATTTTTCAACAGTACAAGAAAGCCCGATTGTGTCTCCAATCGGAAACCGGCTTTTTCGATCCACGTATCCGACTGCATAAGAATTAGCCTTGCTAGAAGCGTTCGAGGCTAACCACTACCAGGTACAGTACTACTGTAGACTACCGGGGCTACCGCGCACTCAAACAAAGAAACTTCGTACCGGTAGGAGTGAAGTCAGTAAAATACACGGCACACGCCAACTTGACCAGCCACAACCAAACACGTATCATAAAAAACACATGGCTCACCTGGCAACGAGACCCACGAACAACTTTCGACGGGTAGCATCGTTCCGCGGCCGAAAGACCCGCAGATGCACTGGAGCCTTCAACGCTGCTGGCTGAGACAAGACAATGCCAGCAGCAGCAAGAAGAGCAGCAGTGTAGCCATCGCCATGTTCGGTGATGGGCCACGCCCACGATCGAGCTCGGTACGCTGGGCCCCGCTCCAGCATCCGCCGAATGGCGACTTCCTCCCCCCGGTCCATCGGAAGCTTATCCTCGCCGAGGTCCACCCCGATGGTGTCTCGAGGGACGCGCCCCTCCGAGTCGATTTTCGCCTCGTCTGCCCCCTCCGCGAGGAGAACGCTCACCGAGGTGGGACAGCAGAGGCCAGCGGCATGGTGAAGCAGACTCTTCTGGTTGAGATTGATGCTGGCCCAATGGATCGGCACCTCCTCTCCGCCCGCCACTAGCAGCAGCTGGAGGATTTTCGCCTGGCGGTGGATAAGGGCGGTGTAGAGTGCCTTGGGCAGCACCTCGGCCCCCCCGACCACCCCGAGTCCCTCGTCGAGCAGCAATCGAACCACGCCCACGAAGCCTTTAATCGTGGCTCCCGACAGCGGACACAGCTTGCATATGTCCTCCTGCATCGCCCCCCGCGACAGCAGTCGGGTCACCATGCTCTCGTGGCCTTTGCCGCACGCCAGGAAGAGCGGCGATTCGCCTCGGACCAAGGAGTGGGCGTTCAGCGTGTCGGGTGCTCCGGTGTACAGTATGTCGACCAGGTCCGGGTGACCTCCGTGTTGTGCCACCAGGTGCATCGCCGTGAACCCCTCTTGGTCTCTCAAGGCCGGGTCGGCGCCCGCCTTGAGCAGCAACCGCACCACTGCGACATAGTTATCCCGGCATGTGCAAGCCGCCATGAGCGGGGTCCCACCCGTCTTGTCGGTGGCATTGGGGTCGGCGCCGGCCCGCCTCAGCAGCAAGCGGATGGTTTCGACGTTGCCTCGCTTGGCCGCGATATGCAGGGCCCGTTCTCCGGGCATCAGGACAATGTCCGAATCCGGGAATGGGACCCTGTGTTCAGCAGGCCTGTCGGGATCTGCCCCTAGCCCGAGTAAACACTCGGCCATGTCGACGCCGTCCCAAACGATGGCTGCCATGATGGGCGTGCAGGGTAGATCTGGATGCCCATTAATGTCTGCCCCAGCTGCAAGTGCAGTCTGCACCCCCCTCGTGCTGCCATCGATAACGCTTTCTAGCAACGCTGCGGCAGCCTTGTCATAATTCATGTTCATTCCTGGTACCACAGGTACCTGCTGGCATGCATCAGTAGGGAGGCGCACAACAATTGGCGGCACAACTGACTGTCGCACCGAATTACCCCAGATAGTCTGCGAGCTGACCAGGGAACGTGCCAGGCTGAGGCTGTGGACTGAAGCAAGCCAGCACGAGAGACTGGAGACATGGAATGGCTGCAGAGAGCCAGCGTTGTGGACGATCAACTTATTTTTCATCCCCTCCATGAACATAGTGTACCGTTAACTTCGAACTCCCACAAACACGAAGACCCCTAATTGCAACGCGAGTATGCAAATAAAATAAAATAATTTGCACACCTCCACTCCCGCTTGGCATATGATCCCACCCGGACTTGGATAGATAACTAGCTGCCTGCGGGGGTCACAGTGCCTTGGTCCCGCCCCATCCAAATCCACCACAACATCGGGGTGTCTGCCAAAAGGCCACAGCAAAAAAAAAAACAGCATGATACGTACGTAGACGTACTAGAAAAGTTGTAGACCCGATGTGCAATTAGGGGAAAAGGAGTTCTACACAACACGTAACAATGTTCATGGCGGGGATACGGAGCATGTATGTATGGCGAGCCCGACTACGAGTATCAGTTCCCCGACTACTGCTGTGACGGCGCTTTAGCTTTATAGCTTCATATACTCTCAGCCTGATATAATACATTCCCCTTCGTCGGCCTGAACGCTACCCACGAGTGGATCCGGTTCGGCATTATTTGCCAATTGCTGCACCTCCCGACTGATAACGGGTAGAGCTGGTCCAGCCATAAAACAGATATTCATTCGGTCGGACGTTTTGCCCTCAGTTTAGCATAATTTAGCTCCTAATTTGGCACCATGGTTTTTTTAGCCCGCAGCGCGTCGTTTGCACATTCATATAAATACATGCTATTCTCCGGTCCTTGGGACCGGAGACTCAGAAAGCAAAATCCCAAAAGTGAAGCCCGATTTTCAAGATAATAGGCGTGACAAAAGCTGCCCCAGTTTTCAAGTTACTCAACGTGACAGAAAAGTGACCCCCGAAATCAAGTTGATAAGCGTCCGAAAAGTGACCCCCTCTCATCATACCACGGGTAACCCCTTGTCCCCTCGACCATAAAAGCCCGTTCTTGGCTTACAGCAGCGGCGTCGCGACAGTTTTTGCACGCCTCGACAGCCAAGCACACACCATGGGCCTCGGCGGAGTATCAGCAACAGAGGTGGGGTGTGCGCGACACGCCGAGGACAACAGCGCGAACAGAGCAGATCAGCACGCAAACACGCCGAGCACTGAGTGACCTTGAGGAGTTCCACATCTGTGATGAATATTGTTTGCGCAGGGGGAAGGGGGGTTGTGATGATCTGGGAGCTGCGAAGGTCGCGCTGGCGCGGGTATGAGTACATGCAACGCCTCGCCACGTGTATGAGTACATATCACAGCAGCAGCAGCACAACAGCAGTAGTACAGTACAGGACACCTAATAATAAGAAACAAGGAATATGGTCCAGGCTCGATTTGGTATTTGCGAGAGGGTGCTTTCTACACTGATTTCAAGATAACGACTCCCGAATTTCTTATTTTCCTCTAAATCCTCATTAGCCTGTTTCTTATTAGGTGTCCTCCTGTACTGCTGTACGTCAACGCTCGGATGCTTCGTTGTGTCAAATTTCAAAATAATACCAAGACAGGTCGACTCGAGCGCACTCGGCGCGTCGCCGCCAGACCAGAGGCAGCCAGCGTGGCTTCCGACGCTTGGGTTATACCGGCTGTAGTTTGGCGCTGGCGTATAGCACACAGACACAGGCAGAGCATACCAATACCTGAGGCAGTTCAAACGCTGCTTATTTTATGCCAACAACAATGAGCAGTAGAGAGAGGCAGGTAGAGGGCAGGTATCCAGACCGCTCGGTATCATAGCTGCTGCATTGCACATACAGCTCTGTCCCGTAATATAGGAACTTTTTAATGTAGTTACGTATTAATTTCAATACATTTCTTATATTTCGGGACGGAGTGGTACCAAGAAGAGCGTAGAGACAAGGAAGAATCAGACACCGCATCACCTCCAAATACAACGTGCATAGTAGTAGGAATGGCTGCGGTAATAACCACACCTCCCCCGATAAAAACACAAAAGCTTGACCCACGTCAAGAAGTCAGTCGCTGTGCTGAGTGTTCTCTCCTCCCGCGTGCATGTGACATCCACCCTCCGAGAGAGCCTATCTGACGAGCAAAGCTCATGCCTGATGATGGCACCGCTACTTTATACGCAC
>MEHQ01003188.1:115931-153877 GCA_008828725.1 Saccharina japonica | reverse complement strand
AAAAAAAACAAGTCAATTTTGAACCCGCACACAAAAAACAAGTCATCTTCGGCCCGCTCACGAAAACCAAGTCAATTTATATGTATCAAGTATGTATGCTGTTAGGTTTTCATGTTTGTTCTTGCGCCACTCCCCTAGGCACGTCCCGGAGGGGAGCCTTGTATAATGTAAATGTTTGGAATCCGAGATAATCTCGTCGAGAAAAGCCATGTCGAATAAATCCCGTCGCGTACGGGGATATCTCCATACTGCGGCCCATACGAAAATCACCGAAAAAACTGTACAACAGTAAGTAGTGGATGACGCTGATTCACGGTGTGAACATTCCTTGAGGCATGGAGAAACGATCGATATACTCCCCATCGCCTAATTCGTTGTCTGTCTATCAAGAGATATATAAGGTACGCATGATCCGCCATACAACAAACAAAAAGTAAGTTAAGATATTACGACTTGATTACGACCCAAAATCCTGATTTCCCAGCTCAATTTATCGATTTTTTGTCTGATGTTTTTACACGCGATTCGCATCGCTCTCGTCGACACGCTACCTGCTGCTCCATTTTTTTTTCTAAATCCCTTTAGGGTTTAGTTTCTGTTTCGGCTCTGAAATCCCTCTATCTTTTCTTGACCGTGGTTATTTGACCGCAGCAATTTGACCGTGATTATCTGGCCGTGGTTATTTGTCGCCGCTTTTTTTACCGCTTTTCGATCGTTATTCACTCGATTATAGACCAAGGTCTCTTTTTTCAAGACTAATTAAAGCAACAAGTATGTGGTGATTTGTTCGTTTTCACGCTTGATGAGTACCAGTACGGATAATCATCACCCAACCTTGCTTATTCCACATGATTATATTATTGATTATAATTATCATGACTCATTGCTCGGCACATATGATACTTATTATGCTGTAGATAGCTCGGACTCGTAGATAGCTGCGATCTCATCTCTTTCGTATGCTGTATCATACATAGTACTTCGTATCATAGGAAGTCTGCTGGCAAAATTTGAGTTATTTTGTTGCAAGACCATCACCCTAGCCTGCATCGAGAGCACCCTGTACAAAACAAACGCAGCCACGTTGTTGCTATTGTGCCCTCGTTGCTTGGATGTGCGCATAACCAGGCCCGGGGCGCAGAGTAGGAGCGTATACACAGACGCGCAAGCGTGAACAGGTCACGCTTTTCGGGTGGTCCTTTTGAGCTTGGAGGCCGAGTACGACAATACTACTCCCCCCGCGTACGTGGGGATCAAGTCGAAGGCTGACCATGCTTGCTGCTGCTGCATGTGATACCTGGTACCTCACACTTATACTGGTGGTACAGCAGCAGCAGCAGTACACCGCGATATCTCTTAGGTTGCCAGGATGTACCTCGCCGATACTCTGTGAGGCCGACGGCACTCTCCATAGGGGTGTACCTAACCTCTAGCTCACGTGCAAGTTACTGCTGTTGTGCTTGCGGCTTGGATTGGCATACCCATCATTATTTCAGTGGCTTGGACACTGCTGCTCCAAGCTGCTGCTGTACATGTACATCATACATAAATGCGAGGACTTGATACCACGCTGTACCTAGATATAAGCACTGCTTGATTGAATATTAATTAATAAAAGGTGCTTATATTTCGGGACAGAGCGGTATCCACCAACTATCGATACGTATATCTCTGTCCGTAAACGTAAGGACCTTCTTATGTTCATATATATATCTACCTAACCCTTCCTTATATTGGCTGTCGAATGTCATCGCCTGATTCGTTTCCATTGTCAAGTAAAATTTAATACATTGCCAACCTTGAATGTAGTCTAAAACCAAGTTAACCCATTTAGGACCCCAGTCCCGTTATGGGGAAAAATTACTTGGAATTAGAGCCAAATATATGGTTATGTGCACTGGAGTTCTAAAAGGGGCGGTGGCAAATATTTTTCAACTGTTTTTTTTCCCATTATTTTGAACGGTTTTGTCAATAGACTGGACACTTTTTTGGTCGTCTTGAATGCCGCTGCTCTAACAGTACGCAGATAGATACATTGCGATAATTACCGGGTACGTCAGGTACGTATCAAATACCGATACCAGGTGTTTTTTTTACTCTTGTAGATTATGAGCAACTGGTTTTTTATTGTATGGAGGGGGGGGTACCGTGAGGCGTGGCGGAGGGATCGCGACACCCCACATGCGCCAAAAGTTATAACTTGTACAAGACGCGTCAATTATGCGCTGCCTTATACTCTGGTGCCGTTGTATGACATCGACGTGCTGCAGTATACACGTGTGTGTACCGGTATATACCAGGTACATCAGTACTATCATACCAGTATCAACATCAGTACAAGTATAGTGTTAGTACCATGTGCATCGTGTCAAGTGTGCTGTGTAGCCTGCAGTACCCTGGCATAGCTTACCTCCGTACCAAATGATATATTATGTTTTATATCAGCGATACGTCATGTGATATACCCGATATATAGTGATCTATCCAGAAATATCACAAATATATCCGATATATATCCGATATATATCCACTTGATATGGATATGATATGATATATCCAAATTCCGTATATATCCGGCTTTTCGAGGGTGAATATATCCATACCATATTAATCCCTGGTTTCGACCGGATACCCAGCTCTAGTTGATAGAGCGCTGCAGCGATTCGTCCAGCACAGCAGCAGCACTACAGTTGAAATGAAGCTAGATATAAGAGGACAGGGTATCCCTAGCCAGGTCAGCCTATGGAACGGGTACTCGTTGGTACTCACGTGTGTTGTTTGCGTAGAGACAGAAGAAGAGCAGGTTTATTCCGTATTCCGTGATGAACGACTGAGAAGGCGGTGAGATGGCTAAAAGCCATCGGGAACCATCCCGGTTCCCACCTAAGATACCGCCTTCCAAGTACTACCAATACGATTCTTATACCTGATACCAGGTATTTACCAAACGTTTCCACATCATGCCAGCAGTACCATAACACTAGCCCACCCTGATGAGCCGTATATGCAGAAATATGAAAATTCGTGGAAACCCCGATTCCACGAACTAAAACATGAGTCGAAGATGCGGCTCCTCAAAACCCACTCCCACACCTCTGAACGGCAAGGCTACGAAAGCCGAGCAAGGAACGTAAAAAAGAAGAAACGTTGGAGACCGAAAATCCTACAGTCATTGTGTAACGCCCCCCCGGCTCGAGAGCCGGGGCTCGGTAGAGCTGAGAAGACTGGAAAACTAGACACTTAAAAACTTCCCCGAAACCCGGCCCAAAACATTCAGAAAGCTGTCTTAAGCCCCAAGGTGTGGCTCGATTATCCAGACCCGCCCCGGCTTTGAGCGGGGGGGGGGGTCGGCAGGACGAATTCGCTAAAACTACCCCCAAATCCGCTCCAGAAAAAAATATCAGAGAACGGTAGGCGTAAGAGAAGAAAAACAGTCCGAACCGAAAACTCGGAAAACGTCGCAAATACAAACTACAGAAGAGGTTCCGCCCCAATCCCCTGAAACATGAGAAAATAATCGAGCGCAGCGGCGACGCGAAAAATTCAGCTGTCCACTGCTGCGCTCGTGATTCATCTACGTTACGCTGAACCCCCCGCGTAAACGCGCTAGCTAAATGACTTGTAGACACCAAGAACCTCGTACAGCTCTGTTGAAGTCGTGTAGCGCGCCGGAGAAAGAGGAAGCTTGATCGGTCCTGGGTCATCCAAAAATCGAACGAAGTAAACTCCGTCCGTTGGTGTAGTCGCGCCGATTTTCCCCAGCCACCACAGACCGTCGTCGCCCTTGTACCAGAAGTGGGCCCCGTTGGGAAGCACGGTGACACTGTACCGGCGAAGCCATTCGGCGTGCGGTACACAACCATAGCCGGGGGCCAGGAACCGTTCGCCGTTTTTCCGAGAAAGCTCCCGTTGAGCAGCGCCAATCCTCATTCGACGGTACAGGCGGTTGGTTTGGCGGTGCTGGTTTGGGGTGCCGGCCCAGTATCGCAAYAATTTCCCGGCGAGAGAGTCAGAGATCCATTTCCCGTTCCCAAGACGGGCGAGACAGTCCCGTCCAGTGCGTCTCGTACATCACCGCGATGACACCACCCCTGCCCCCGAACCGACTGGTGTCCCGTAATTTTCTCCACTTCGAGACGTTGGAGAGGAGTGGAAACGTCGTCCTCGGTGACGTGGTAAGGGGGGGATTTCTTGGAGAAGTTGTTGAGGACGTATTGCGTCAACCCCGCAGGCAAATACTTTTGGCATGTCGCCGTGGTCGTGGGGGTTGGCACAGGGCTTGCAGCGTTGTACCGACACGCGCTTGCGAGCATCAGCGCCGGGCATGTCGGAGGATAGGTCCAGATATAGGAGCTTAGTCCCGAGAGGATATTTGTCTGGGGTGTCCGCGGAGGAGCAGGGGCCGACTGACAAGGACTTTGTAGGGCCCCGTCCAGTTCAGCGACTAGCTTGGCCTTGAGGACCTTGGCGTCCGTGTCGTCTTGGCCCCTGACGAATGGTGGCTGCCGTATTGTACACCCAGTGCCCAGCCGCCAGTGATGAATTTGGGGACCGGACGCAAGGCGTCGGAGAGGGCGGAGTTGACGCCGGTTCACGCGAGCAACCGTGAGGGCGTGGTGTTCGCGAACGATGTCGTACGCGCGCTGCTGGCGGTCCGTCGCCAAGTCGCAGTACGCGAGGTGGTCGCGGGCCAAACTCTGGTGGCCAGCGACGCCCGCGCGCTCAAAATCGTGAAGGAAGGCGAGGGAGCCGACCATGTGGACCTCGTTGGGAGCCAAACCCGTGGCGGCGCTGACCGAGTTGTTGTACGAAATTCGACGCGTGGGGAAGCTTTTCATCCCAGTTGTTCTGGAGCTCGTTGACGACCATCGCCAAATCTGCGCACTCGTGTGATTTACTACGTTCCACCTCACCGTTGCCGTTAGGGTGGTAGGAGCTCGTGGCGATTGTTTCAAACTCCGAGAAGCTGAGTAGACGACGTGCGAAAGTTTCGAGCAGAATCTGGAGGCCGTTGTCCGAGAGTATGCTGAGGGGGCATCCCCAGAGGGGGATAGTACTTTTGATGAGGATGTTGGCCGTGCCCTCAGCGGTGAATTTCGGCGGCGGTGTACGGGAACATGTCGGCGCGGCGACTGAAGCGGGCAGTGAAGAGCAAGTGTAAGTGTTGCCTCAGGGCGTAGTCGGAAGGGGGCCGAAGTAGTCGACGCTGACAGCYATGCCGGGCCCTTCAGGCAGGGGCATCGATATGACGGGCCATCGACCGTCAGCCGCGAGGTTTGCGCGCTTGGCACTTCAAGCAGTGGCGTAGCCACCACTGATGCAGATGTTCATACCGATCCACCAGTAGAAACGTTCGACATACGCAGGGTGCGCGCGGTCCCACGGGCAGGAAGCTGTGGAATGACAGCACTGCATGACCCAAGGGCGCATGAGCAGCGGCACGTAAATGCGCAAGGGGCTCGTCGTTCAACAAGCAGGCTGTTCGGCCCATCCGAGGTGCGTGGCGTCAGGCGCTAAGGGTGGAGTGCCGTCGAACAAGGAGGACAAGCCCGTCTCGGTTGTGTGAAGTTGTCCTTTGCCAGCCAGCTCCTGCACCTCCGAGAAAGAAGGGCGCTGGTGTGAGGGAAAACACGACAAAATGTCGGCTGGCAAGGCAGTCAGGCCGGCCGAGAATTGATGTGCGTATGGCGGCGTTGCACGCGGGCTCGGCCTGTTGCTCCCGGGCCCACGTCGGCTTGCGAGTAGCGCGCTGCGGAATCACCGAACTGTAGTTCGGCAGCCGCAGAGGGCATCTAAGTCCGTCTCTGCGACGACGGTATGCCAGCGGGCGTGGAAGTCTTGAAAGAGGAGTCCCCTCAGGCTCGGCGCAGTCGCGGTCGGACGGAATGGGTACCGTCGGGACAGGCGAGCGGCGGAGCGGGGGCCATGACGAACGGCCGAAGGCGGTCGTGGCCGAAGGGGCTCGCGGCGGGGGGGTAGCCCGCCGGGCAACTGTAAGAGGGGCCCCGCCGAGTTCCAAACCATAGTCAACAGCAGGCGGTGCGGCGCCCGTGGCAGCGGCTGTCCTTCGACGCGTCCTGGTGGAAATGCGGCCCGAGGGCGGCAAAACCGTCAGAGGCGTCGGTTTGTCGGGCGGCGGAGGGGCGGACGCGGCCGGATCTGTGATCGCGGCGGAATCAGCTCCCTGTGGAGTGCTCGTCGGGAGAGGAGCATGCTGGGCGAACGTTGTCACCTCAGCGGGGGCTTCTGCAGAGCCCGTGCCGCCCTCTAAGGGTACAGCAAAAACCGAAGCGAAAGCGGTGTTGGCGGCAGGTGAAAATTCCCCACTAGCCGGACGGCTATCGACGGTGGCGACGGAAGCAGATACACGAGCGACGAATCTCCCCGAAGGAGCAGAGAGGTCGTCAATCCTCATACGTGGCCCGTGTGTGCGAAAATCGCGAAAATCGGAGGAGGTGAAGGGTAGCCCACCCAAAACCCCACTATGGGGCTCGGGCACCAGCCCACTCAAGCCGACGCCAGGGGTTGGTGAAGAGCGGGTGACGAGCCCGCAGGCTCGGATGAGGAAGATGTCATCGTCGTCGGCAGGGGTGAGGCTGCAAGACCCACTCCGGTCGTGTTCCGTGGCCGGTTCCGGCAAACGGGACAGAAAGTCAGCATTTCCGTTGGCGCTGCCTTTGCGGTACTTGAGTATGAAGTCGAACGCGGTGAGGTACTCAAGCCATCGCTGTACGCGAGGGTTGTGGGCTCCTACCTTGCCGATGCTCTCGAGAGCCTTGTGGTCCGAAAAAATGAGGAACTTCATACCCCACAGGTAGCCTCTAAGTCGCTTGATGGCCCAGACGATGCTGCCCGCTTCCAAGTCCAGAGGTGTCCAGTGCCTCTCGGAGTCGAGGGTGCCCCGACTGATGTAGGCGATGGGTCGCACAGAGCCGTCAGGTTGTTCTTGTTCGAGGGCGGCACCAAAACCGTCGATGCTGGCATCACACTATATGTGGAAGGGGCGGGAGCCGTCGGCTACAGCCTCCCAGTCGGGGAAGACCAAAGAGGAGCGGGAGGCTCGTTCACAGCCCGGCGAGGAGCGGGAGGCTCGTTCACAGCCCGGCGAGGAGCGGAAGACTCGTTCACAGCCCGGCGAGGAGCGGGAGGCTCGTTCGCAGCCCCGCAAGGGTCAGGAGCCTCGTTTGCCGCGTTCGCTGTCCAACGAAGAGCTGATAGAGCACGCGGTGAATTGGCAAGCCCACGTACGGGCTCACGCGACGCAGGTCCCGACAAGCGTGACCACCTCCACGCTCGCCAACCCACAGCTCCAAGACCTTTGGGCCGGCATCCCGGAAGCGACCAGGGCAGCACTAACCTCCAACTGGGGTGCGCTCACGGACGGGCTATCCGTGTCCGCTCAAGCTCGTCATGAAGCGGACATCGCCACGGCGGAGGAGACCTTGGCGACGGCCGAAGCGACTGGCCTCGCTACAGACAAAGCGCTTGCCGAGGCTACCCGCGCCAGCCAGGAGGCCGCCCGCGCCAACCAGGAGGCCGCCCGCGCCGGCCAAAGGGCCGCTCGCGCCAGCCAGGAGGCCACGCGTGCCATCGGGAGGAGGGGGAGTGATGTTTCCCGCCTCCGTACCTGCATAAACAGCAACGGCCGCTCGGCCTTGTACGCGTTCGGTACTGAAATCGCTATTAAAAGGAACTCTCTCACGAACGGCTGTGGCTGTGCTCAAAATCTCATCAGCGGCAACGGCAAAGGATGCTGCGTCCATACTGAAATCCAGTGTACCATCTTTGAGGCTTGGCGCGGGAAAATTTTCTTGAACCTTTTTGCTTTCGAGGCTCGTACTAGTACCAGTGATGTCCGCAGCAGCCAGCCCCGTGTCTTTCTCCGGGCCAGGCAGAACTGGAAGCAGGTGGCGCAGTCTGCTCGAATACTGCTCAGCAGGTATCGTAGAGCCAGAGGCGGAGGCGGGCTGGCGCAGAACGTTTCGAGGCAGATGGTCCAAACCGGCCGGTTGGCTGAGAGAAGGCTCCCTCCTCGGAGAAGGCCGAGCGTCATTTAGAGGCTGCGAGGCTCTGGAGGTCTTGAAGGGCAGAACGTCCTCCGCTGAACAGGTAGGAGCCATGGCTGAGGGCGTGAGGGGCTCGACGTGCTTTGCTGGTGGGCACGGAGATCGCGGCTCAGAGGCCTGTCTTGTGGACGGATCCGTACGCGTGAAGGGCTCAACTTACATACCGGGTGGGCAAGGAGCTCGCGGCTTAGATGCTGGTCTTCGAAGCGAAATCGCAGCAGCTCCGTCGTCCAATCTCGAGTCCACAGGTTGATCTGATGTACTTGGCACTTGACCTTCATCGGCGCTTCGTAGACGGTGGCACAGCAAGGGGCCCTGAGGTTCAGGGTCCTGGTCTGCGCTGCCGCGAAGGGGAGCAGATCCTCCCCTTTTTTGAGACGACATCACGGGTGACTGATGGGCGGAGCAACGCTGCTCTCTCGCTCAGAAAGCACAAACAACTATTAATAACGGCTAAGGTTCGTTCTTATCGAGCAACTTTTTCCCAAAATTTCCTGATAAATTTTCCAAAAAAAACAGGAAAAAAAAAAAAAAAAACAGGATTTATTTGGAAATTTGGATTTTTTACAGAGGGCAAAATATTTGGAAGGCTTCGCATTCCAAAATTTGGAACTTATTTTTGGAAAATATGGAAGTCCTAAAAATTGCGCGAAAATTTTATTTGGAAATTTTGGAAAAAAGTTGCTCGATAAGAACGACCCTAAAAAGAAAAGAAACCGAGCATGAGCACAAAACAAACTTTCTCCGCTTTAGACTAGTCCTGCCAAATGCAACGCCAAGTGAAATGAAGCTAGATATAAGAGGACAGGGTATCCCTAGCCAGGTCAGCCTATGGAACGGGTACTCGTTGGTACTCACGTGTATTGTTTGCGTAGAGACAGAAGAGCAGGTTTATTCCGTTTTCCGTGATGAACGACTGAGAAGGCCGGTGAGATGGCTAAAAGCCATCGGGAACCATCCCCGGTTCCCACCTAAGATACCGCCTTCCAAGTACTACCAATACGATTCTTATACCTGATACCAGGTATTTACCAAACGTTTCCACATCATGCCAACAGTACCATAACACAGTGCAGCAGAGTACAGTAGTATACCTCTCGCGGCCTCTGCGTTTTGTGATGGACAAGCTGCTGCCGCACAACACAGCAGTAGAAGTAGATGTGAGGAAAATAGAAATTGGAAAATAGCTCGGCAGCGAGAAGAACTATCACCGTAACGTGACCGTTTGTTAATGGTAACTCACGCTAAGGAGAAGGCAGCACGCTTAAAATACACACAGTCCTGCACAGTCGGTAAAAATATGTAAATATTAAGATTGCTACTTCTCTATCTTATTATTATTTTATCTGCCATCTGACAATCAATGTATAGCGCTTGTTCCAATCATTTGTACTCGCTACTGGTGCCTGGCCGTTGCGAGCTGTGAGCATCACAATCGACTACGAGCTCTTCTCGCTGCCCCGGGATATCAAAGGATGGGGGATTTAGATCGAGGCTGGGGTTAGCCCAGGCGATGCTATTAATAAATACGGTACGAGTGAAATTTTGTTGTTGAAGTACAGCAGTACAGGACGGTAATAATAACGCAGCTTGAAATTTGCAAGGAAATATGAAATTCGGGAACCGTTCTATGAAGTTAGTGTAGGACGCACCCTTTCTCAAATAAATAAGAAACCCAGCCTGGGTAAGAATTGTTGTTTCTCATTTTTGATATTGCACGGCCAAGGAACGGGTTGGCGTGCTTAGTCCACAAGTGTGTGTACTGCGGACCGAAACAAATTATGACAGTCCCGCCGAGACCAAACACACGGAACAACGACACAGCACACACGGCCTTGGTCATACGGCACGGTACACGGGCATGAGACCTTGGCTGCTGCTGCTGCTACCTCTCTCATTCGACTGTAATACGACAGCGACTGTGTACTCTATGAAGTCCTTTGGAATGCTGGCAGTCAACCCTGATTACTCCACACACAGGGCACCCCATTAGGTATGGTTTGCACCATGACGATCGCCTCCTCGAGGGCTATCGACCTGTTGCGTGCGGCACGGGTGTAGCAGTTTTGAAATAAATTTGTCCGTGGGTGACCCTAGACTGACTCTCATGGGACAGACAGACAGACAGACAGACAGACAGACAGCTTTTTTTAATCGGTTCTAGAAACCACAAGTTACACTTGTGGAATACGTGTCCTGTACTATTGTCACCCCTTGGCAGTAAAGTCGGTTTTGTTCCCCCTAAGCTTACACCTTTTTGTATTTTACTTCTACTCTTCGCCGTTACGGGCATTACGCGAAGCCGCAGGCGGGCGTCAGCCCGCCGCGGAAAACCCCTCCTCTGGTAACCATTGTGATAGTACCGCAATCGAATGAGTATCATTTGCGTTCATTGTCTCCAGAATCGATAAATGTATGAATTTGAGGGTAGATTCCCCGGTTCGACTCGACATCTATGGCACTCTTCCTTCCTCAGAGGGCAGCGTGTAGCACACGCGAGGTTATGGTGGTATAGGATCGGTACGGACGATCCCACAAAACGACCATCAACAATGATGGGGAGGAGAGAGAGTGGAGTGCAATGCACAGGCCTTGCATTCCTGTCTGCAGTGATTACTTGTCACGGGACAATGTCATTGCTGACGACAACAAATGGCCAAGGAATATAGGTGACCACAGTCGTACAATAAGATACGGATATCCACGGAGCTCGCGTAAAACTGCCCGCTCGGGCACACCTCCTTAGGTGTGCCCGTATTGAAAATAGAGCCTTTCCAAGCACAACGACGAGGTGGCACACCAACCAGGCATGTCTCTCGTTAGGGTTAGGGTTAGGGTTAGAGGTCCGGGTCGGGGTGCTGGCCGCCGTTAATCGAAGCCAAGAATATGCTCATCGTCCGGAACGAATACCTTAGGGTTTCGTCACAAAACGCTACCTCAACAGTAGAAACAGCATAATTTTATGCGGGCACGTCTGAGAAGTTCGCCTGAGCGGGCGGTTTTACGGCCACTGATATCCACGACCTCTGCGAATGGTGGGACCTATGCGGGACAATATCCATGCGGCGGTTGGGTCGAGAACCTGGAACCCACATATTCAGAATAATCAATTCGTAGAGTTGGTGGCGTTTCCAGGTCTCTACTCTCTACTATTAAGTCACGCACGTACCTACTGCACCTACTGCTGGGCCTACTGCTGTAAATGCGTATCTACTGCACATACTCTGTTGTACGTACTCCATGTACCTAATTAATGCTGATGTACATACTACGCACATTGACAAAAAAACACTACTGCTGCACCTACCTGTTGCTTTATATTATGTACGCACGTACTGCAGGTACCTACTGCTGATGTACGTACGTACACTGAAACAATAACTACTGCTGTGTACGCACCTACTACACCTACTCGACTACCTACTGATGTACGTACGAACCAACTACACGAACTGTGGAGGACAGGCTGCTGTTCCTACTGATGTACTCGTACGTACCCACTACTGTACTGACAGTCCTAATTACTAAACAAAAATGTTGTGCACGTACAGATGCATGTAGGTGTCTACTGCTGTACGCACTTCCTGTCCTTACTGCATGTATCACGACATTAACAAAACAAAATCCGAAACCAACGAAAATAAACTGGCAGGGGGAACTAAGGGTATAAAGCAGTCACAACACCCGAACGAGGGCATAACCGGGCGAAATTCATCCCTTAGTGTGAAGTGGTTGGCCTGTCTGAATGATGGAAGATATGGCCACCATGCGTGCAGACCTCTTGTTGTAGATAGTCCAGGATTCACCAGAGTGCACGGACTCAATATTCTTGATAAGAGCTCGGACGCTGGGACGATCTGAAAAAGCTATTATCCCAGCTCTGGTACCCCCCTTCATTTCACTCGCCACCGCTGCAAGGCCCTCGGAGGTGGAGCTGGCGAGAGTGGCGGCGACGCCACAAGGAACTCTGTCGGCGAGCGATATATGGCACAGCAGCAGTCGGGGAAATAGAAGTTAATAAAAACAAAGAGCAGGCGACAAAGGCCTGAAGTGCAACGAGCAGGAAGGCTTCACAGCAGTGTACAGTAGTAGTACGAGTAGTTAGGCCAAAAGACATGTCACAGGCGCAGACAAACGAATGAGGTCTTCGCAGCAGCTCACTCAGCCGCATGACACCTGGGGTGGGACGTGGCACGTTTGCGCGATCTCGGAGGGTTGAGTGCCGCACGGGAAAGGCGGTGCGCTCTAGTCCACTATTGTTTTTTTCCATAGACTGCTGCGGAAGCTTCCATGGAAGCTTCCACCGCTTCCATGCAAGCGGCAGAAGCTTTCACGGAAGCTTCCGCGGAAGTCCATGGAAAATTCCGTGGGAGCTTCCATGGAGGCTTTCACGGGGACGGTGGAAGCTTCCACGCAGGCCGTACGTGCTTCCGTGGAAGATGTCGACGCTGCCGTCATGGAAGCTTTCGTGGGAGCTTTCGCAGAAGCTTCCCGGGACTTCCGTGGACGATTCCGTGGAACCATGCAAGTAGCTTTCGCGGAAGCTTCCATAAAAACTTCTATGGAAGCTTCCATGGAAGTTTCCGCGAAAGGTACTTCCATGGAAGCTTCCACGGAAGCTTCCGTGGAACTATTCGTGGAAGCTTACCACCACTCGTCCACCAAAGAGAGTGTGATCCCATCACACCCCTGACGTCATTCACATGGAAGCTTATCACCACTTCCATGGAAAGGTACTACCGTTGTTGCTTTCATGGATTCTTCCACGAACTTCCGCTTGCACCGCTGGAAGTTGGTGGACGTCCTTAAAACGTGTGGACGTTCGTGGAAGCGAATTCAGTCCACGGAAGCTTCCACCCATACTTCCGTGGAAACTTCCACTGTAAACTTCCACGGAAATTTCCACGGTGGAAGTATCCACGGAAGCTTCCGTTCTTCCATAGAAACTTCCAACGCTCCCGTGGAAGCTTTCGCCGCTCCGTGGAAGCTTCCGCCGCTTCCATGGAAGCTTCCGTGGAAGCGGCGGAAACTTCCACGGAAACGTCTTTCTACTTCCACGAAAAAAACAAAAGTGTGCCTTACCCCCCGGGGGCTAAAATCGAGAGTCTTGAACATCCAAAAGGAGACTACTAATGCACCAGGTATCAAAATATTGGTGCTCCTCCGGGAACGTTACACGTCACCGACTGGGCACAAAGAGACGGACCGTGTTGAACCCCGAAATTCTCCGAGTATGGCCAGTAGTGGACGAAGCTTGATAGTGAATTTTCCTAAGGTAGCTACTTATTTAGGCACTCTGGTTGGCTAAGGGTATAATATACGCGGCTCGATCAACTTGGAGTATTTCCCAAGCCACAGCATCCCTAGTCAACCTTGAGTCTTTCCAAGCACAGCATCCAAGCCGGCCGAGACAACACAGAAAATTACCAAGCACAGCATCCCAGCACTGACCACTGGCATAGGGTTCGGGTTCGGGTCAGAGGGTCGACTTCAGGCGCCAAGCACAAAACCTCCGTAATTATTCACTATCAAAGCGTGTCCACGTCGACCCTTCAATATGGCATTATCCGCATTACATAATCTCCAAATAATGCGAGCACTCGCAGCATCCCGCAGTACATAAAGCACAAATACTGCGAGTACACGAAGTACCTGTTTTTTTCTCTCGGACACAGATGCTCCCAGTATCTTGGAGTAAAGTAAAGATACCGAGAACAAGGTTCAGGTACTTCGTGTACTCGCAGTATTTGTGCTTCATGTACTGCGGGGCATAGATGCTCCCAGTACCGTAAAGCATAATAGTTTTCCAAGTAAAATACGGAAATAAAGAAATACGAGTTTTGTTGTCAACCAACCGAATCAACTCTTGGTAGTCATGAGCTCTGCCGACGTATGGGCTCTACCGACGTACCAGGTAAGGGTTTATTCTGGCAAGAGGCAAGGAGGACGGAAAGAGGTGTTCACTCTCGAGTACCTCTTGCTTAATGTGCATAGCTGCGATGATAGAGCAAAGGCACACGAGTAGACCGCACGACCCTGCCCGCTTGCCGACTGATAGGTCTAGCCTATGGGAGTGAAGTGAAGTATTCCTAGAGAAAACTGCAGGGAGTTCGTGTACTCGCAGCATCATTTGTGCTTTATGTATATAAAAGGCCCTCCCGCCCCCACGGCGGTAGGGCCAGATTGATGCATGTAGAACATGAAGATGGTATACTCGTAGAAGTTATAGCCGATGCAGCGAAAGGCAGGCCATACAAATTATACAACAGATCAGCTATGCATATTCGTACAATCAGCACCCATCGCGAGTAGCACCAGACAGGCCAAAACGCACACTGCCATGGCAGACGGTCTTATCAAGTGGTGCATGTGGACGTACTACTGCCGCTGTAACTACTACAGTACTACGACTGCTGACTAAAATATCGATGTCGACGCGACTATGTTCCCGTGGAAGCTATCGTGTCGAGGGGTGTACGAGTGCTGTCTCGTGTACTCGTATCATACCTGTCAGTATATAAGTCATGGTACCTGGTGTAATATCTCGTGGATGCTGTCGTGTATGGGTGTATGACGTGTTGTGTTTCGGCGTACGATGCGTTGACTGATACCTGGTATCTCCTGTCGATGCTACTCGTACATATCGTGGGAAGCTGGAATTTGAAATCCATCGATAAAGCGGCTCTACCTCTACATTGTTGAACCGTAACATGTTATAAATTGATTCGTCGAAACGTAACTACGGTACTCGTCGTACTTATGCTGTACTCTGTACCAGAAAACACAGCTTCCACGACGGGGACTGGCAATTTTTTGACGTCACGGGAACCCGCGCAATACTCATGAAACTCCTGTTCTGGCAGGTTCTGGAGACAACTTTTACGAAAATCCTCGGTAGACATCGGTCAACAAACCCAACGACCGCGCCATGAACTCTGAACGGATAGCGCTGGTTAAGGCCTCCGACCCATCCTAGTGTCACAGTGCTCACACCTTTGTCGATGATATATGGCGTGGGCCGGCAGGCGTCTGGTAAAAAAAAAATGACCGCTGGTACGTAAAAGACAGACGACAAAAACTCTCGATCCCTCTCCGATGGCAAAAAATAGAACTTTTAAAAGGTTTAGACGAAGACCATAGGACGCCGCAGGCAACCTCTCGCCCCCGGGATCGCAATGATACCTTTGAGGCCGTTATGTATATTCACTGGCCTTGTCCAGTACGAAGTGGGTTAGTCGTGGGTTGAGTCTATGTATCATCGAATCTATCATAGAGTTCGACAGTGTGATACACCATCAGCATACCATCGCCAGGTATATACGATACATCTTGCTATAGCACTTTTCTTTACTTCCTAGAGCACCGATCGGCACACAATGTACTCGTACAAACATACGTGGGTCTATGGGTCTATTCGTGTCGTACATACCAGACAACACATGCGTCAAGTACTCCAACGGGGTTTCGTCTAATCAGCTCTATGGAATCCCTGATAGGAGCTTCGACGGTTGCACGAGGAAGCTTACAAAAAAAACGTGATTTTCGAGTGTGATATATTAAAATATATATATAAGTTATTAATTGGGCTTCACGCTGTCTATAAATATATACAACAGATGAAGCAACGCCCGGCTCGAACCGAGCCCATTTGGAAAAATGCCTTTATGTGGAACTCCCGTGGTGGCCGCCGTCGTCCTGGTGGATGGGCTGAGAGCAATGGCAATGACCGGCGAACCGAGATTGGTGCCGACCTGTTCTCACACACGGGTGTTGGGCTCGGGCAGGCCGACACTCAATACCTACTTTGCAGGCGTTACCTCTGGAAATCGCTGACAGGGTGCTGCACTTGTGCTGCTTGCTGCTGCTGTGCTCGATGTTTCGCACACCGTACGTGCTGCTGTGCACGGCGTGTCGCACACCCTCCACCTCTGATGCCCATACTCGGCCGAGGCCGATGGTGTGTGCTAGGCTGTCGACGCATGGAAAAAATGCCGCGACGCTGCTGCTGTACGCGCAGAACGGGCTTTGAGAGTAGCGCGGACGAGGGGGTTCCCCGGGGTGTGTTTTCTGGGGTCACTTTTTCACTTGATCTTCTCCGGTCACTTTTTCACTTGATTTTCTCTGGTCACTTTTTCACTTGACATTCTGCGGTTACTTTTGCAATTTCCAAATGACAACTCCAGTCACAGACTGGAGAATATCAGTGCCCACATACGGTTTAAATTCTCAGACAGAGTGGTGTGACGAATATTTAACTTATCCCATATCGTTGAAAGTGTCACGCTCCTCGAAAAAGCTCTTCTGGGTCATTACCGGAGATTCCATTTCACTCGTTTTAAGTATGAAACGGTAGTGCCGACATGGCAACCATCGTAATTCTCAAAACCTCGTGGCACCTCCAAAGTTCATTAATTGCGATAGGGAGCAAGTTAGAAAACAAATCGCCATGGTGTCAGATATATTCCGGCAAGTATCAGATATACTCCTGTGCTCGTTTTCTAGTACATCAGGTAGTCAGCAATAGTTTGAGTGACAGATATCTTTAAACATAAGGAGAATATTATCAACATGGGGTCCACTCAATCAATTGGAACCGACTATTAATCTACTCGGAGAGAGAACATAAACGCGAATATAATAGAGGGTTTCTCCTGTAAAAAAAAACAAGGGATTGTCCTTTAGGTTGGATTTTTTTACCAAATGCGATTGCGCCGCGTTTTTTCGCGTTATTTTCCTGTAAATATGTTTGTTGTGATTCCCAAAATTTTGAACTATTTCGGAGCATATATATTTTTTCTTGTCATTCAGAAACAACTGTAGTTGAGTGTCCAGCGCCGAGTGGGCCGATCGGTGTTCCTCTGTGTGTTTGCCTTTTTGGTCACAGCGACACCAACAGCAACAACCAGACAACGCAAGCGAATGCGGCAGCTACCGCGTCCCCAACCGCTGAAAATCAGCAGCACCTTGCTCCTACTACGCATGCCCTCTCCGCAGCAAGTGGGTAGGGCTGGTCGTGTCTTGTGTGTGTGGTGTTCTAGCGAGCTCGGTGGTTACGGAAATGCTGGCTTTGAGCTCAACGAATTTGCTGTGCGTGGGGCACAAAAGAGAGCTGCTTTTGAGAGGTCGCCTCACACCACTGACGATTACAGAAGCTACCGGGCTCGCCACTGCCCAGCCACAGCAGCGTCGTGTTTCTACTACTTAAGTCGCAGCTGCACCAAGCGCGCAGGGCTTGTCTTGTCTTGTGTCTCGTGTCCTAGCCAGCTCGGTGGTTACGAAAAAGCTGCTTCGAGCTTAGGAATTTGTTGTGCTGCGGACCATGGAGTGAAAAAATAAGCACTTTTGAGAGGCGCCGCACACCACTGGCGATTACAGAAGCTACCCGCCACCGCCCAGGAACAGCAGCGTCGTGTTTCTACTACGTATTTCGCTGCTGTACCGAGCGGGTAGGGCTTGTGTTGTCACGTGTGCCGTGCTCTAGGCAGCTTAGTGCTTTCGAAACCAGTTCGGTATGTACGTTTCGGTACTTGCCTTCTCTCCCGCTGCGTGTTTTTGTTTCGGCGGCTTGCGAACAGATCACAGCGGCGGGGCGTCTAATTTCGAGCAAGAAAACATGTATATATATATTTTTATTTTGGGTAAAAAAATAGGGGAAACCTGGGGAAACCCTATAATAACTGGGATGTGAACCGTTGAAAAAACTATAACTAGGATGATTGCTGTAAGCACGAAGCGTAACACAGTAGCATTGGGCCGTATAGAAAGCGCCACTTTAGAGGTACGCTACACTACTGTTCGGAATGCCATCGTGTGCCTGTAGAAACCCCAGGCACGGGCACCGACCCGGTTGTTACTCAGAACCGCCCAAAGAGAAATATCAAAATCAAAACCACAATGTCCGCTGTCAATCGATATGTCCACATGTTGTCCATACATATCGCCGGCAACACGCTTGGTTTCTCACTGATCAACCACGTGGCCCATGCAACATTCAGTGGATGTCTTGACATTTGGAGGGAATCTGATGGTCATACTCGGGCTCCCCTGGAGGTAGAATAGCAGAAGCTCTAATCTCTCCATCGAGCTCAAGTCAGCAGCGAGGTGAGTCAAGTCTCGGTGTCGTCCCCAGAGCTCAGGCTGCTGCAACATGGTGAACCCAGGGAGATGAGGTAAGCATCTCCCGTGAATCTCGGCCTGTCTTTTTAAGTGCTACTTTTCAGATCTGTGGTGTAGAAGTGCTGCCAGCCGCTTATCATAGCCGCAAACTGGACGCTGCGATTCATCGATCGGTACCTGGTACGTCGGTATGGATCGGGGCGGTCGCCGTTTCTAAAGCAGAGAAAGGGCTAACCCCTTTAGAACGGTACCACCCTTTCTGGGGACAAACTATTTGGACTTAAGTGTGGGGTCATTCTTGCAGTGGTAAAAGGGGTTAAACGAGGACTGGCCAATTGGAACTGTACATTCGTTGTGCTGATCCGGTGTCTACACACTCAAAGTAAATATAGCAGACGTTTATCCTGCTGAATGGGTGCTTCGTATACATTATTTACTTCCAAGGTTGGGATGACATCAACCATGCAGTGTCCACCAACAACAGCGCGATGGGCGTACTTGACGGAATATTCTTCTCCCACAAGCAAAAATGACAATCGAGCAAATTAATGCAAAGTATAACAAGTACAAAGTTGGTACGTACATATCATCAAGTTGGGGACTTCGATCAGGCAAAACAGTGATATTACATGTTGCCAATACGATGCTCAGACCCCCCCCCAACAAAGGCGCAGAACGACGCCGAACGAGCGAGCGTACACCACGACTTGACTCGGACTGTGACGCTGACGCACAACAGAGCCAGCACAAACGTAACGATTGCGAGGAATACTCCAACAAAATAATTGTATCACACTTCACACTGCCTCACAGGCCACTTTCTTGTTGGAAACCTACAAACAGACTCAATGCTGACGTTCAGATATACAACTACCAGGTACAACACGTCAACATCACTCTATTGCCCATGTCAACACCCCCAGTACTGCCCCCGTCGATAATGTTACGAGACCTGGGCCTGACGTGAGATGCCCGCACGTGATACAGTAGTAGTTATTTTAGTATCGACCAGGGCGTAAAATAGGTGGTGAAATGTTGCGCTGGCGCACCTTTTTGTCGTAAATCCCGTGTTTTTCACGACGTACCGAAGGCATGGTGCGGCTTGCCGCACCACGCTTTTTTTGTGCCGCAGCTTTTCTCGCCGTAGGCGAAACAAATTGTGCGGATCCTTTTTCGCCGCAGGCGTTTTTTTTTTGCGTGCTTTTAGCCGCAGGCTCTATTTTTTAGGGCCCATCTTGACAAACATCGCTTTTTATTGAAATGGGAAATTAATTTTTGTTTTTCGTTTGTTTTGAATACGATTTCCCTGAAAAAACGTGTTTGGGTCTTATCGAGGAATGGTGCATTGCGTAAAAAAAACGAATAACGCACAAGGGTCAACGAACACCCGTGAGCAACCAACGAGGCGACCTACGGCCTGTGTCCTCCCCGGGGCGCCGCTGCCAGCGGAAAATTATGTCTGCCGGCACCGGCTAGGAGACTATCACTTTAGGGATGTCTTGGGTGGGCTGGCGCAGCCCCGAAGCCCAAGGCGGGCAGCAGCGACGGGGATACAGCGATCGAACTTCAACGCCAAGTCGCGACCGGGTCGGTGCTCGTGTGGTTTGGGAGGCAAAGAGGGGTGAAAAATTGGATTTGCGACGGCCTATATTATCTTTTAGGCGCCGCAAGCGGTCTACCCTATGCTAGGGGCCGTCGGACCTCGCGTTGAGGCTGATCCGGTGGCCGTGCCTCTCGGGAATGGTGGATCTCGCCTCTGAATCAGTCGACGACATGGCTCAAGTTTGCGTGGCTTCCTTCGGTTTCATGAAGCACGCCACGTCGAGTTGGATTAACTCCCCAATTCAATAAAACGAAAGAGCAAAAGAAGTCCCACAAGACTTCTTGTGGTATTCCGTTTTATTGAACTACTCAGTTTTGAAATCGAAATATCTTGCTGGTTATTCACTTTTCGACCAATCAAATGCAAATCGAAAAAAAATAATAATAACTCAAACAAACGAAAACAACTGTTCGTTAATACGGGCCCTTAGGGCTTTTTGTGTTGATTTCGTCTTAGATGCTCTATTTGAGGCTGGTTTCCTCTGCCTGAGGACGAAGCAGGTCTCAAGCAGCTAAACCGAGCGGGTTAGACGCACATTTTGAGCATATTGACGCATATGTGGTTAAAAAAAACGGCCTCCGGGGGTTTTCCGGGGGGCGCATCTCGCCTACGGCTCGTGGTGCGCTGTCCGCACCACGAGCCGGACGCCTATTTTACGCCCTAGTATGAACCCAATAATGTTCGCGTAAAACTACTAATACTGTACCTACATACCCTCCGCCCCCGCCCTCTCTGCCCGCGATTGACAGGGGCCGTGAAAACCCACGCATGAAATCGCATCCCCCTAAAGAAAGTTCACGAACTTCGACAGATACGTTTCCAAAGGTCCTCCCGCTTGGCAAAAGGGCAAGCTCTCCTGCTTCATGCGGAGCCAAACTAGCAGAAGCAGCAGCAACACCAGGAGCAGCACCTGCAGCAGTCGGCTTCTCATTTGACGGAAGAGTTTCTTTCCCGCCACCATGTATTCCTTCTGGTAATACCTGGCACAGAAGTAGCAGGCACGGGAGGGACACAGAGAGGCTGTTCGCCTTGCTGCAGAGTCGAGAAGGACCATTGCTTGGCTGTTGGTCTTGCTGTGGAGTCGACCAGGAGCACGTCGACAAATATCGAAGCCGTATGTAAAGCTGCTGTTAATAAACCATTAGGGGTGCATGGTTAGTTGTCCACTACTATTTGACAACCTAAGCTGTGCCAAGGTCGGACTACAAGTGTTTGGATGAGGCGAATTCTGGAAACACTCTTGAAACTCGTACCTAGCCCAAAACCGGAGGGTGGAGGTCGGAGTGACAGCGGAGTTTGGCGTGGGATGCTATTTTTTAGCGGGCCCTGCCTGCGGCTAATTATATTTCTACGGTCAGTTTGGAAGGTTCATGTCCGAGCGGGATCATGTCCGGGTGGGATCAGGTCCACGTGGAAATAGGGTGCCAAGCGGGAGCAGGGTGCTACGTTTTGATCGTGCTTCGTTTTATCCAAAACCTAGGAATGTCCCAGGAAATTTCCTACCGAAACACTTGTAACCCCTTGTACACCCACTGGTTGTAACACGTGCTCCACAGGCGTTGCAACCGTACGTATGACTTGCTACAAACACAGTAACGAATACTGGTAGATAGTTGCAGTACCTGTACATAGTACTGTAGTGCTGAAACAACTACTGGTATTCATATATACTTCGTATATATATACAACGAGACGAGCACTTTGAAGCCGCACAAAGCTGCTATTTGATACTAATGAATTACCCGTTACTAAATGGTAAGCTACAGTAAGCGTTACGACATGTACTCCGCAGACATAGACACCGCATGATAAAATACTCATCAGTATGATATTATATGCCATGTTTAGTGTACGTAAAAGCGGTAGTCAGTTGCGGTCGCCCTACTGCTGTTGTAAAACAACTAAACCAAGCCGAGCATCGTGGCCTTCTCCCTCAGCGGGCTCCGTTGGCACCTCTCTGGCCTCTCAGAGCTCCCACTTTAACAACGCCTTTTTACGAGTACGTATAGTTCTTGCCAACAAGACCTTTTTCTCAATTATCATTCTTTTTTTGGAAGAAGAGCCTATTTTGTCCAGTTTTAGTTTTTAGTTTTTTTAGCCGTATTTTATTTGTTTAGGTACGAGCATGTTGTCGAGCATGTACCGCAAGCACACCACAGCACAACAAAGCAAAGCGCAATCAGTCCTGCGTAAAGTAGCAAAGCAAGTCCGTGCCGATCAGAGCGCAACAACGCAGGCAGAGTTGGCGAAAGCCAGCATCTTGTCGAGCATTTATATCAGGGCCTTCCTCGGGAAAAATTCCCGCAGGATTTCACGGGAAATGTGTTTTTTCCCCCCGTTCCCGTGAAGGTATCTTTTCCGTGATCCCATCCAAACAGTTCCCGAATAAATACTGATATCCCGTTCAAGACAATTTTTGAGGAAATATCTGATTTCCCGTTCCCGTGCCGTAAAATCCCGTGGAAATATCGATTTCCCAAATCCTGTGCAAACCAAAACTGTTGAAAAACAAAACATTCCCGTGGGAACTTTTCCCGCGTCTTCAGCGTGCACGGGATCATCGAACGAGATCAGCACGTACACCGAACGACGCTACGGGTACTCGTACCTACCAGGTACGTATGGTATGGTATGGATTATTTAAGATGTTATACGACGTACCTTTGGACGTACTCGTATTTCATGTACGTACGCGGATTCATATGATATACGTACATCAGTTCGAGGTCTGGGATAACATAAAATTGTAATTCGTAGGTTAGTAATTTTAAAAGTGATAACGTTATATTATACCAGGTATATTATACTGGCACTAAGATCCCCAAATAGATTATTATACAAAATTCAAAAATACATGAATAAATAAAAATACGAAATAAATAAATAAATAACGTACAATTTTGCAATTGTGTCCCAGGTACGTATTAACACATATAATAAATAATAACAAAGTTTTAGAAGCCACCACGAGAAGAGCCTACTTTACGACCCCGGGTCAGAGTTAAGACCAGGAAGGATAGAGAAAGGACTGGCCAAGATAATACATGGGATGGAATGAAAACAAAAAACTTGACGCTGAACACTCGGATAACAAGAACAACTACGCTTGGTGCTGTTTGCTGTAGCCTTATGAACGATCGGCCGACCCACTCCGCTTCTTGGCGATTCAATCCAATCATTAATCCACGGAGTCTGAAAGGCCATCCTTGACACACATGGGGTTTGATAGCTGGGCGGGGCGCGGGTCAGAGCAATGGTAATCACAAAGGACACAGCCGTACGACGTAGTACGTAGCAGCACAGCAGTTTTTTTTTTTTTTTTTTCCATCCCATTTATTATCTTTGCACTTCTGTCTTTCTCCCTCCCTAGTCGTAACTCAGATCCGGGGTCACAAAGTAGGCTCCTCTCCCTTCTCCCCCACTACGGTTCTTGCCTTGATTTTATCGCGCAGAGGCTTCAGCGTTCCCAACGCTCGTCGATCTTCATCGAATTTTGCTAACTCACGCTCTCGCGCTTTCAGCTAGTCAACATATTTTTTGCGAGAAAAAGTCCCTACGAGCATGCACTCGGGGGGGCTCGAACTCACGACCTTGACGCCAACAAGCTTCGTGGTTACCTCCTAGCCCACCGGGGTGACCCGCGTGGCAGTGAGTGGTTCTATTGTACTGAAAAGGTGGCTTGATCTGACAGCTATGACCACGTCGTGTTGCGTACCTGTCGAAATTCGAAATTTCGAAATTTCGCTAAAAAAAAAAAAAAAACGGGCTCTTGGTCCCTACATGATACCAGTATGACACCAAACAACGTAAGGCCCGACTACGATCCCGGTCATGGTGCTCCAATTCGAAGGATGGATCCAGGCTGAGCGATGCACTGCATGCACAACGGGCGCCGGCCTTTATAATGCCACCGTGCGCGCACAAAGTAGCCATCGCTCCTTTCAGCTTTGCATGGATGCGAGCCCCGATTTATACCTGATCTACTACTACACACAGTAGTACGTGCTGCATGGTACTACTACTGCCGTACATTGTTTTTCCCTTCGTATTTTTCGAAAGAAGCCACTACCAACAGCAACACGTCGCCTCACAATAACCGATCCCAGTTGCGAAAGATGGAGAGAGAGATAGCTCGCAGCCCCGAGGCTGTCGTGACAGCAGATGGGTAAACGGAGAGAGAGAGAGAGAGAGAGAGAGAGAGAGAGAGAGAGAGAGAGAGAGAGAGAGACGCACCCACAGCTGTCGCGACCAGACAGACTGTGGCCAAGATAAATAATGGACGGGCGTTAGCTGTGAGTTCGATCGATGAACCCGTCGGCCGAGCGTGTACCGCAGCAGCGCAGCATGGGTGGACCATAAGATAAGAACAGCCACATACCGTACGCGTAGGTGATAACACGTGTCGCACGTTCGTACCGGCACGAGTACAGCACAGGACACCTATTAATAATAGGAATCTGGTCCAGGCTGGATTTCTTATTTGAGAGAGGGTGCTTTGTACACTAATTTCAAGATAACGACTCCAGAATTTCTTACTTTCCTCTGAACCTCAGCCCGGATTTCTTACTAGCGTGTTTCTTATTAGGTGTCCTGTACTGTATACGATTAATCCCTACACGGGTGCCTTAACTCTTAACCTTGCGTCATTTGTATTCTGTTTCATTTCAGAATGTGTCTGATTTTTTGCCTTTTTGTTCTTTTTGTTCTGGTATGGCTTGTGTCGTTGTGTTATCGTACCCGGTACGTTGGCAGTTCACTTGCTCTACCCATTATTTTGCGTTTTCTTTTTATTTTGTCTCGCAGTCTCTGTGACCACAGAATATCTCTCTCTCTCAAGGACCAGGAATCAGGACACTGGGTGTACTGGTGAAGTTGGGTAGAAAGAACGGTTGAATGTGAAGACAACACATACGGGCACACGCCCAGCATGGGGCGCGCGAGCACACTGATGCTCATGGAAAAGACAGAAATCCCAATATCATAACAAGTCAGATGAAACATTGAATTTGCGCGCGTGATTAGCGATAAAAAAATGCAAGTACTGGTCGGAGCTGTAGAGCCAACTTCTACATTTCAGATCAAATATCGAATTGATGATTGATTGGCTAGGGGTTTTAGGGAGAGGGTGGCAAAAAATCGATGGAATTAGACCGTTAAAAGTATCGTTGAAATGCAGGGGATCAGGGGACTTCATTTGACTGTCGTGACAAAGTCCAGAAACTAAAGTCACCGGGAAAAGAAGTCCAAAAATATGTATTTCGGAGAAAAGCGAATCAAATTGGAGGAGTTGATCCAACTTGACATGGCATGCTTACACTGGGCAAACGTCCCCGAGGTAATCCGTCGGCCGTTTGGGCTTTGTCGACAACCACGAGCAAAGCGAAACATCGCGAATCTCAGCGAATGGCGACGGGGATAACAGCCGCGCCCAAGCCTACAGACAGCTCGATCGCCCAAATACCACGAGACCCGAGCGATCGACCCAAAATACCGAGGAATCGCTGAATATTTCGACAGCTACATCGCCTTTGCTGTTCCGCGCGTGGCGTTTTAGGGCTCCCTCCTCCCACCCAAGAGACCCCTGAGAGTGATAGCTGCCTAGCCTGCGCCGCCAAACAAAAAAAGAGAGGCTGGCGGCGGCGCGCACGCGACCTCCTATGCCGCACCCTTCGTCTCATCAATGCCTGCCAGCTGGCCGTTGTGTGACGGCTGCGTTATTAGAACCATACCTGGTACGTGGTTTCCCGATAGGGTCCAAAGCACATTTTCCCCACCAAACATATAACCGAATCCAATTTAATCCAATTCAATCCAATCCGATTTCGAAAACGTGATTTTTAGTCAGTTTTTTCTTCGAAAAAACGGGCGTTATTCATAGGGCCAATTCTTACGCAGGCGGATATATACGTGGATCGAAAAGCTGTTTTTTTTTTATCGGAGACAATATCGGGCTTTCTTATACCGTTGAAAAAGAGCCTTTTCGATCCCGACTTTTACGATCGACCAATCCGATCCACGGACCGGATTTCTCGATCGTTTTTTTTTTTTTTTAAGCCCACCGCATCTCTCACCACCCAACTAAACACACGGCCACACCACACCGCAGCAGCCTAAACACCTCCCATGCTGGCTTGACTGCTCTGCTGCTGCTGCTGCTGCTTACAGCGCAGCAAGCAGCTGAAGGGTGCAACTCCTAGCACCCGCGAGCAGAACACGAAGCAGTTTTTCACCCCTCGTGTAAAACGCCCCCAGAAAGAGCACAAAAAGCTCGAACAAACGCGATCCGATTGACGATAGGGAAGGTATCTATCTACGAACAGACGCACCGCGTCGAATTGGAGTGGATCGGAAATCGGAAACCGACCTTTTCGATCCTTCCAATGCGACGGCGTAAGGATTGGCCTAAGACCAACATAAAACAAACGCGAACAAACGAAAACTCCTCTCACCTGTCGACGACACTTCTACCGCCATGTGGCGGGAAAATTCGGGAACCCTCTGGGAACTCCGCCGCCTCTGCTGCAGACGAGAAGAGAGCGTCGGCAACAATAACACTGCCACCATCCGCTCCTCCAGCGGGCAACGTCCGCAGTCGAACTCGGGACACTGGTGCGCCCCGCGCGGGCACTGGTGCGCCCCGCGCGAGCATCCGGCGAATGGCGGCTGCCTTCCCCCGATCCATTCGAACAAACATGCCGAGACTCGACCCGATGACGTCTCGAGGGAGAGCCCCCTGCGAGTTAGGTAACCCCTCGTCAGCCCCAGCCTCGAGGAGAACTTCCACCGCGTCGGGACAGCAGTAGGCAGCGCCAAAGTGAAGCATCCGCATGCCATTGATCTCAGCGTTGGCCCAGAGCGACTCCAACATCTTTCCTTGCGCCATCAGCAGCAGCCGGAGGGTTCCGGTATGGTCGGAGCAAACGGCTTTTTTCAGAATGGAGGGGAAACCGTCCGGGTCCCGTACCGGCCCCATCCCCTCCTTGAGCAGGCGCCGTACAGTCTCCACGAGGCCGTTCTTCACGGCTGTCGCGAGTGACAACGATTTGTCTTCGTCTCGGGTCATCCGTTGTACTGCCCCCAGCGAAATTAGCCGGGACGCCATGCTCTCGTGGCCGTAGATGCACGCCATGGCGAGCGGCGAGTAATTTTCAACTTTGTGCCTGAGCAGCGCTGTCAGCGTGGAGGGTGCTCCGGTGTACAGCATGTCGACCAGCTCGGTATGGCCGTGTCGGGCCGCTAAGTGCAAAGCGGTGAACCCTGAGTTGTCCGCCGAGGTCGGGTCGGCGCCTGCTTTCAGCAGCAGCCTCACTGTTGGGACACGATTTTGCTCGGACGTGCAAGCCATCATGAGCGGGGTGCGGCCTAGCGAGTCGATAGCATTGGGGTCGGCGCGGGCCCGGTTCTGCAGCAAATTAACGAGTTCGATGTTGCCTCTCCTAGCCGCGAGATGCAGGGCTCGTTCTCCAGGTGTGACGAGGATTTTTCCTGGCTTTGGGGATTTAATGAAGTGATCAGAAGGCCTGTCCGGATTTGCCCCGTGGTCGAGTAAGAGGCTGACCATGCCGACGTCATTGTTGAGGGTGGCGGCCATGATTGGCGTGCTGGATAGCGCAAGAGACCCATTCACGTTCGCTCCAGCTGCAAGCGCGGCCTCCACCTTCGTCTTGTTTCCCCAAGACACTTCATCTAGCAAACTTTTCGTAGCCTTCGCAGAATCCATATCTACGAGTAGGCAGGCGTAGCAAGAGGCGGGGCAAATGCCGCACCGATACCCACTTCGAGTGGTCCACAGGCTGAGGAACGGACACACCAGGCCGAGACAAAAGGCACTGCTCTGTTTCACTGCTGTGCAGGGCTGGCTGCAGCTGGCTTGCGTTGGGCTCAGATGTGCAACAACTGTAATTACCCCGCTATAAACATGCCAACCCCCAACTTCGAACTCCCGAATTCCCCCCGCTGGATTTTAGACGTTTTCTGCGATATTTGAGCTTCCTCCCAACTCCCGCTCTGCTTCCTGAGCTGAAGGCGATACGTAATAGGGTGCACAGAGTAGTAGGCTGTACCCTGTACAGCTGAAATACAGGGTGCAGTGCGGTATTTCATGGTATTTCATGCTAGACTTGGCCTTATACATTGCTCCGTTTGCAACGGATATACGGTGTGGAAGGGGAGGTGCTCGTGTTCTTGTTCCGCCCGCAATTCACACATACATGCACACACACGAACAGATCGCGACCTATCTACTGCTTGCAGACCATCTACAGCAGCAGTACAGCAGTACACACAGCAGTACTTTAACCTATACCTGGTCGTGTGCAGGATCTGTGTACACAGTATAGAAGTACAGACCTAACTCGAAACATGTGGTACTACAGCAGGATGATAGCTCGTGCTCCCACCTGGCAACACAAATCAGAGTTAGTTCTGTACACAGCTCTCGCAAGCAGTGATCTACACATACCAACAGACAAAAAAAACAAATATGTACGCACCCCAGTACTACGTACAGTGTACGCAGTAGAAATACTTGCAGCAGGCCCTTGGCAGGCCGTGTGCCTTCGGAAAAAACCCCAACGAAATCCCGTTGAAAGATGCGCGTTGCAAACCGGCCAATTAAGTTTGGTCGGCTTTTGTCGTTTAATAATGCAAATTCGGATGTGCTTGGGGGGGGTACTCATTTGTTGCTTGTCTTACAGTAGTAATTCAACCATTGACCCCGCACCCCTTTCGAGACGAAGCACCGTCTCTACTCCTAACAATAGAGACACCTCCAACAGTTGGGCGCTCTTTACGTTGTTTCCTTATATTTACACAGATTTTGTTTTGCTACGTAGTAATCGTATCTATCCCCTTCCAGTTTCGCCGCCTGTGGCCATCACCATCTATCTCCTATGATAGGATAGCGATCGTTTTCTCGCTACTATCTATTACGGGGGACCATAGTAAATAGGACCTACGGTATACTCTAAAACCTGTACAGTTCCCTATTTTTATCAACACTATTTGGTCCCATTTACTAAGGTCCTCCGTAATAGTGTGCCTGGCACCAAACTGGCGCATGCTACAGTAGAGGTGCACCATTCTTTTTTTCCGGGGATGGATGGTCACTTGAGGAGCTCTGTACCTCACCCAGAAACTGTTTTGGAGGAAAACGAAAGTGCTATCCGATTAACCATCCCATGGCCTTAAGTTAAGTATGCAACGAAAATCATTGCATCACAATATTGAACTTCCGTCACAATTTTGGGTTAAGGAGCCCCGTCATTCAGAAAAAGTTTCAGCCAAAAAAAGGTATACCTTGGCTTGGTATACCTCTATCGTAGCACGCGGTCAGCTTCGGCCTGCTCCTCCAACTGGAGGGCACGCGCAAGGGCCTCGTCCGACGAGGGAGGCACCGACGCGGCCAGCCTCTCCGGCGGGGCTACAGCCCGCCTGGCCGCACGCGGGTCCGGCCGACCTGTGGGGACGATGGCCCCGCCAGGGCCAGCAGCCGTGGCTACACAACGCCCCGAGCTCAAAGGAGCCACGCCAACAACGCGACATTTATCATCAAAGGACAACCCGGCCAGAATTGACTGCGCGGCGGCCAAGAGTTCCTCGGTGACCTCCCCGTCAGGTGAGGGACTCACCCCTTTGGCCGTGACCGCGGCCGCGGGCGCTGGACCCGGCCCCTTGCCAGCCGCGGGGACAGCATCAGGGACAGTCAAAAAGAATCCCGACGGTGCTGCGGTGGCATCAGCGGAGCCAACAGCCCCAACGGCAGTGACCTGTGGCTGTTCCTGGCTGGCCTTTTCTGTTCCCGTGACAGCAGCTAGGTACGAGCGAGCGGGAACGAACGGGCCAGCAGGGGCAAGACGGAGGGGAGGCGGGAGGGGAATGTCGTGAGCAGACCGCACTTTAACAAGCGCGGCACGACGCACGTGCGTGGAAGACCCAGGGTCACCACGAGACAGTGCATCACGGGGTGCAGCTCGTAGGGCACCTGTGTGCACCTGCGACGAGCCGCGCTCAACAAGCGACGACTCGTGTGAGCCAGAAAGGCTCAGGGACGCTCCCTTACGGGTACGGGAGCGGGTCCGCGGCAAAGAAATGGGCGACGCAGAACGCACCACCTCCTTCCTCCCCCCGCTGAGCTTACCGGCACCAGTGGACGACATCGTAGGTATCCGTGAGCTGATAGACACAAGAGAGAGCTGCCGTCGACGCCAGTGTGAAGGAAACGTGGTGTACCGTGGTTTCTTATCCCTGAATCGAGATGCCTACCAGGTTCTTTCCAAGGGTACGCGCGTTAAAGGTCGGGACGGGAAAATGTGGTCGGGACGGGAACGGTACGGTACGGGAATGGGAAACCGTCAGATTTTTCGTTCCCGACCGCGATTTCCCGACCGGTACCATCGTCAGTTTCTGTTCCCGAGCTTTACCGTCCCGCGGTGATGGCCGTGTTCCCGTTCCCGACTGTTTCCCATCCCACTGTCTGCCCATTCCCGACTATTCCCGTCCCGCTGTCCGCCAAGTCCCGACTATTCCCATCCCACTGTCATATAAGTGATTCCCGTCCCATCCCGACCATGGGGCACAGCTTCTCCCATCCCGCATCCCACTATTGGGGCAGATGTTCCCATTCCATTTACCGCCGATTTTTTCATTTTCCCATCGCATGACCATGGATGGATGCAAGTGCGTATACTGCATTTTTACTCGTATATTTCCGAACTATAAAAACAAATCGTCTACGCGCGAATATATATTTCCTTTTTTTTTTATTCCCTCTCGTTTTTTTAAAAATTTTGAACACGAAGTTAAAATTTGTATCAACCATTCAATCGGACCCACTCACACTTCGCTATGTGAAATAATGGTACGTACCATGTTACGTATAAATAACCGTACATTTGGGAAATTATTATGTCAAAAATAAAACCAACAAAGAAACCCACACCACCACCCGGCCCAAAGACAAAACATGGCATCAAGCATGGACGTTGTGGAGGTGGAGGATCCCGGCGGATCTGCTTCGACGCCTCAAGCAGCGCCAAAGCAATCAGCCCCGGTTCCTGCTCCTATTATTGGTAGTGTTCTCGCGAATGTTATACTCGTCTATCGTAGCATATCAATACGTCGAAGTCACAAGTCGGTAGTATAACTAGACACGTAGAAGCGAGGAGTACTACAGTAGTAGTACTCGTACTCGAAGAAGACTTTTGATTATATGTTTCGCTCTTTTAAGCCGTTGTCTCCAGCCTGTGTTCCCGACCGTGTTCCCAACCATTCCCGACTGCGTTTCCCGACTGCGTTTCCCGACCGTATTCCCGACCCGGTTCCCGACCTATTCCCGACCTATTCCCGACCCATTCCCGACCCGTTCACCGATCATTTCCCGTACCGCCGAAAAATGGTTCCCGTACCGCACCATACCGCCAAAAATCAGTTCCCGTACCGCCAAAGAATCGTGTCTTCCCGTCCAATCCCGTCAACAAAATGGTTTCCCACCTTCCCGTCCCATTCCCGTCCCGCGGTAAACAGACGGGAACATTTTTCCATACCGCCCCTCGGGAAGACCCAAAAAAATTTCCGCCTGCGGCGGGCAAAACGGTCCCATCCCGTACCGCGCGGTGCCTTCGGCACCGCGCGTACCCTTGGTTCTTTCCTTGTGTCTTACAAGTGTGCTCAGATAATTCAAGGATATTTTATTGATGTCTTTTATTAATTCCACAGTTGCTGGTTGAGCTTGGGGAAGATGCGGACTGAGCAGGTAGGGGGGGGGTGCACCGCGCTCCTCTCGTCCTCCCAACTGCTCTGATGTGACTCTTCCTAGGTACTCTTCCTAAATCCACGTAGCTGGCTCTAGCCGTGCCGTGCCTCTGCTGCGAGCCAACGGACAGTACAAGTCTTGCTACATACCGATTCCAACACTGTCCATACTTTTCGACTATTACTCTTGAGATACCACATCACCGATTTCCAACTTACTTTTCTGGTAGATCTCCCCGACTACTGCAGATGATTGGTCTACTGCTGTACTGGTCTTCTCTACCGATTCTCGTATTCTCTCACCTATTCGGTGATACCGTTCTGGAATATCTCCTCACTCTGTGCTCCTATAATATCTCTCAACGTACCGCATCACGCATACTTTCGGAAACATTCCCGGTTTCCCCTACAAAACATCCTATTAGTTTCCATTGAAACCTTCGATTCCATACTAAACTCAAATGAAACGGAATTACTTATACTAAGAGCTAGAGAAAACCCAGTCTCACCACATTTTTTTTTTTTTCTCGTTTTCTCGTGTTGAACCACCCACACCAACGACCCCAAGGGAACAGCGGAGTCAAGCTGCGAGACCAGCTCTACACTCAGTGCAGATGCGTAACCGTCTGCCGCTTGTCTGCTCCGTGCAGCATTCTGCAGTAGGGGGCGCGAAAGACTCAGCGAGCTGGTGTGGTGTGCGCTTGAAAGTGAGACGCCTGACCGCACCCCTCTCTCCTGGCTGCTCCGCCATCGCGCCAAGCTTGCGGACGCCTCTCGCTGGTGGCAGGTGAGAGCGAGAGAAAGAGAGAGACGAGAGACTCCAGAGGCAACCACCATGACCTAAGCGAGATGTATAGACGCCAATTTGCACGTTGCGTTGCGGTTGGTACATCGTAGATCTGTGTGTTGCAAGGACAGCAGTACCACAGCAGCAGTACTCGTATTCGATGTCAGCGAATATGCGGCGAGATTTGTGTCGTACTGCTCCGTACTCTGTACGCGCATCATGCATCATGGCCGTGCGAGTAGCGGTGCGAGCGAGGAGCGAGGTGCCTTTGCGACAATCCCAAGTTAACAATGACAAGGGCACTTCGTTCTTCGTACCAGGTACTGTTGTTGTGCTACAGATGCACTGATGTACATAGTATATCTGTATAGATACCAGGTATCTATATCTACACGCCAGGTGTCCAGCATTTGAGCATTTGAGGGTCGTATGTACGTGGCAAAACGACGCCGAATTCAACATGCGATGCTCCCAAAAGTCTCCCCCTTCCTCGAGGGAATCCGTGTTGTGCGACTGCTGTACGTAGCCGTGCGCCTCTTGCTTTTGCTTGCTTGGGTACTCTTGCCTGCTTGCCTGCTTGCCTGCTTGCCTGCTTGCCTGCTTGCCTGCTTGCCTGCTTGCCTGCTTGCCTGCTTGCCTGCTTGCCTGCTCGCCGCTTACCGATAGAACCTGCTTGCTTGTTTGGGTGCTCTTGCTTGCTTGCCTGCTTGCTTGCTTGGGTGCTCTTGCCTGGTTGCTTGCGTGCCTGCCTGTTTGCCTGCGTGCTTGCGTACTGGCCTTCTTGCCTGCTTGCTTGCTTGCGTGTCTTGCTTGCCTGCCTGCTGCTGCTGCTGCTGCGAGCGGCACCTTTTATTGTTTGAGCTATTATACGAGTATTGCAATATCAGTATTCAGTATCCGATACCTGATATACGAAGTATACACCAAAAGCTTGTGGCAGAAACGCAGGTTCGAAGGCGAGAGAGAAGCAACAAAACGTATCTTATCTTCTTCACCTCCTCCCCCCCCCCTCCTCTTCCTCCTTCTCCTCCTCCTCCTCCTCCTCCTCCTCCTCCCCCCCCTCCTCCTCCTCTTTCCCCCGTGTCTCCCGTACCTGTCTCACATACTTCGTACGACCGAAACAAAACACGCCTGAAACAAACGACAACAACAACAACCGCAAGCAGCCGCATCGAGGAAAACATCCGCGACCCGTTCACCGAGGTAGGCGTCACCGCGAAATGCCTCCTCCGGCTGCACCTCCTTAGCGGCGGCTGGGTCCGCGTCTTCCCAGCGACAAGAACGCCACCTTCTACTTCCACCACCGCCGCCGTAACAGCAACACCAGCACCAGGACGGACCCTAACCCCCCGCCTTCCTGACACTACCAACACCAGCAATAGTCCTCATAGTCGCCCTCAAGGGCCGCCCAGCAACTTTAGCCAGTATTGCAGCGCCACCCAACGCAACGAGGCCGATATCTTCGGGGAGGGTCTCCTGTGCCGAGCGGTGGCAGTAGGCCCTGGGTCAACCTCGGCCGCTGATTGGCCAGCAGCAACAGCAGTTGGCGTCGGTGGTGGCGACCAAGGCCAAGGCCCCCCGCTAGCGAGCGACGAGGTTTTCCTACCCCCTTCAGTGGCGTTCAACGCCGGGCTGGGGCCGTTCTCCGTGTACGTTGTCGTGAGACGCGCGGATAACGATGGCGGTGGCGGTGGCGGCATCGGCGGTGCTGGCGGCAGTGGTAGTGGTAGCGGCCTTGGCTTGGTCGGCGGTGGGGCGGTGCTACACCGACCCCCACCGATAGCCCGGACGGCTTCCGTGTCTAGAGTGAAGCGGCCGAGGTCTGGTGCTTCTGGTGGCGGTGGAAGCGGCGGTGGTAGTGGTGGTGGTGGTGGTGGTGGTTGTGCGTGGAGCGGTCCCGTTAGCACGGCAAAGCGCGCTCGGGCCCACGCGCTGGCGCTGACGTCGTTCTTCTCCACGCCGCGAGTGCTCCGCGTGGGAGACGTGTTCGGGGTTTCCGTACCGCGACCCAGCGGAGGCGGTAGCGGTGGGTGCTGGTGGCAAGAGCTACCGGAGGACGACAGCGCGGATTCGGACGCAGACGAAGAGGAGGTGGCAGACACCGCCAGCACCGCCGCCGCCTCTACCTCTGCCGCCATCGCTACTGCCGCTCCCGGTACCGCTCCCGCCGCGGAGCATCAGCCCTGGTTTTCCTGGGGCACGCGGGAAGCACGGACCTCGTCAGGATTGGGGTCGGGGTCGGCGGCGTCAGAGCTAGCGGCAGCACCATCACCATCACCAGCACCAGCACCAGCGTCATCCTTACCACCAGCGTCGGCCTTAGCGTTGACGGGAACGGGGGCGCCGAAACGTGCCACAGATAATCTCGCGGCGACTTCATCCGGGGCGGCCCGCAGAGCCCGTAGAGCCAACGGCGAAGCCCACGAAGCTCGCGGAGCTGGCGAAGCTGGCGGGGCCAGTGAGATGGAGGGCCCCCGACGGAGGCGGGACAACAGCGAGGGGGGGAGGTTCCGAGAAGCGATAGTCCGGCAAGGGTCCGACCTGGTGTATTTTCGTGTGACAGGCCTGGAGGGAACGGGCGGGGCCGGCGGCGGCAGCGGTGGCAGCGGTGCCACCGGTGGCAGCGACAGCGGCGGCGGCGGCGGCGGCGGCGGCGACAAGAGACGAAGGAGGGGCGGAGGAGGAGGAGGAGGAGGAGTGCGGCGTCGGTGGCGGCTACCCGAAGCCTTGGACGCTCCGCTGAGGACCGTTGACCTCGACACGCTGACGAAGGTGGCCGTTCAGAGGCTAACGCTCTCTTACCGGTAAGCTACTCCCAGCAATGAGGTGTTCTGCGGTAGGGGTACGTACGAGCCCGATTTCGACCCAAACAATGATTGTGACTACGTAGCGCGGGACCCCTACGTAGACTAAAAAAAGTAACTCAATAGACGCATGGTACGGTAGCCTGCATGCAGGTGCACCGTGTTGTTTGTGAGGGTGGTGGTTTATCACTTGAGGAGCTCTATACTAATAGCAAGTCAAAAAGCTGATTTTGGAGGGGAAACAAAAGTTCTACTACTGTATGATATCATATGTACCCGACGAACAACCCCATGGCCTGAGTGTAAAAATAAATAAATACATTTCAACTATTAATAGACAATAATGAAATCCCGATGAATTTTGGGTTAAGGACCCCAGTCGTCCAGAAAGCGTTTACTCCAACTAGCGTGCTACTTCTATCGTAGCACGCGTCCATAAGGCATGCGCCTTATAAGGCATGCGCCTTATCGTTGGCTCACACTTTAGTGCTACGATACGATACTATTCGTCATAACCTACGTAGGCCACCTATGTCTACTTATTTTATCTAAAAAATCAGTCTTTTTTGGGGGGGTGAGGTAATATTCTCCTCAAGTAGTCACCCTCAGAAACAAATATTACAGGCCCAACTCTCCCGCAGCATACGTCGAATGCCGACTGCTAATAAACTATCGACGCACTGCCTGGGGTTAGCCAGCGCCTTGAAAGCACTCGTTTATTTTTTCCCCCCCCGATTTTTGTTGTCAAAAACTCCCTTAAATTTGAGATACTGCTGTGCTATAATATGACCGGAAAAAAAACATAATATTCTCATANCCCCCTCTCCCCCCCGCTCTCATCCGTCTACTACTATTATCCGACTACCGGCAGCTATTACGGGTGGGCTAATGTAGTAAATAGGACCTACGGTAGACACAAAACCCAGTATATTTTCCTATTTTTACTCACAATATTTGGTCCTATTTACTATGGTCCCCCGCAATAGTGTTCAGGCGTGCTACAGCAGTAGGATAGAGGTAGCACTTTTCGATATTGATTTTTTCTGAAATGACCCGAGGTCCTTAACCCAAAATCTTCGGCAAGAAAGCCATTCTCGTTTTGGTCAATAGTATCCGCTGTATGCCAAAAGACCATTGGACGGTTCGTTTTTTGGTTTTCCTTTCCTTAAGTTTGTAAAGACAGTTTATTGTGGGCGAGTGTTGGGCTCCTCGAGTCAAGAGCCGCCCAGAAACAATAAGTGCACCTCTATGGTAGCATGCGTCTATATATACACATAAGGACACCTGCTACGATACAGGGGCACCATGTTCCTGCCTTCTAAGGGTGGTCACTTGAAGAGCTCTATACTAATAGCAAGTCAAAAAATGATTTTGGAAGGGGAAAAAAAAGTGCTACGTACCCGATGAAACCAATGACCTACCGATATGTACAACGAAAAAAATTGCAACACAAAAATTGATTTTCCGACGATTTTGCGTTAAGGGGCTCCCGTCATTCAGATTTTTTTTCCAGCCAAAACTTGCTACCTCTATCGTACATAGCACACGTCTAATGTATTGCTTTTTTTCTGCTTTGCGTTTTTTTTATTTTATTATCGCGCTGCTCTGCCACACCGTGCGCCCGTCTCAGGACGAACACTGCGTGGAATCGCTCGTTGCGGCCCTCGCCCCCCTCGTGGGGCCGGAGGCGCGTCGGCTCGTCACGGCGAGGTCGCGGCCGACGGTGCTGCTGCACGGCCCCGCGACGACGGAGGGGGGCGTCGTCGAGGCAGCAGCGGCGCGGGTGAGAGGGAGGGAAGCTTTGTTTGTGTATTTATGTGTGTGTGTTTTTTTGTTCATAACATTATATATATATATTTTTGTTGTTGGTGAGAGAGAGGGAAGCTTGTTTGTGTATGTGTGGTTTTCTTGTTAATAATTGTTGTTGTTGTTGTTGTTGTTGTTGTAGTTGTTGGTGGTGTTGGTGTTGTTGGTGTTGGTGTTGGTGTTGGTGTTGGTGTTGGTGGTGTTGTTGTTGGTGTTGGTGTTTATGTTGTTGTTGTTGTTGTTGTTGTTGGTGTTGGTGTTGGTGTTGTTGTTTTTGTTGGTGTTTATGTTGTTGTTGTTGTTGTTGTTTTCGTTGTTTTTTGTACATAGTCCCGTTTTTTTATATGGATTCTGCTAACGTTTTTCGACACGCTTGCTTTTTGTTTTTGTCTTATTGTGTTTGTGTGCTTGCTGCTTCTTTTCTTGACTTTCTTTGCTGTATGTATGTGCTTGGTTTATGTGCTCGGGTATGCTGCTGCTGTTTTGTTTGCGGTGCTTGGTTTATGCGCTTGCTTACGTGCTTGCTTATTGCGTGCGCATGTACTTGCTTACGTGCTTGCTGATGTGTGCTTATGTGCGTGCTCTTATGTGTGCTTATGTGCTTGCTTTTGTGTTTACTGTACCTCCTTGCGCGCTTGTTGTGCTTCGCTGTGTGTGGTCTGCCCCACAGCTGGGTTTGCACGTGCGAACGGCGTCCATGCGAGCGGTTCTCGGGGCCGCACCCCATGCCATTGGCGCTGGCGCTGGTGGCGGTGGGGGCGCGGGGGGTGCGCTGCGTCAGGAGTTCCAAGCGGCGAGCGAGGCGTCGCCGTGCATTCTGCACCTTCGCGGCATCGCCAGTCTTGCGGGTGAGGAGGACAGGCCTGACTCGATGAAGACGCGGTAAAACTGTGGACACGCGGTGATTTAGTGACATGCGGTAATATGCACAGTCGAGATGGCGGGATGGCGCCTCTCCCTTTATCCCCCCCCCCCCCTTCCCCCCTCCCCCCCTCTCTTTCTTTTCTTCCTCT
>MEHQ01003188.1:103357-115719 GCA_008828725.1 Saccharina japonica | reverse complement strand
TCCCCCTTCCCCCCCATTCCGATGTATATGTGTGTGTGTATTTTTTTATTTCGAACGCCTCGCAATATTTTACAAAACACCGACGATATGTATATATAGCCGGAAACAGGCAGGCTCCCGGTGGAGAGGAGGTAGACGAGCGCTTCGTCGCTTCGCTTACGGCTTGCCTTGAGGAGATAGACACTGCGGCGATAGCGGCGGCGGCGGCAGCAGCAGCGGTGGAGGCGGCGGGGGGAGCGGGGATGGGGGGGGCGGGCGGAGCGGGGAGCTGGGAGGGTCGAGGGGTCTCTTCTGGGCTGGTGCCGGCGGTGTTGTCGGGGCTGGTTGTGCTGGTGGGGAGTGCTGAGTCTTTGGAGAGCTTGCCGGCCTCGTTGAGGAGATGCTTCACGCACGAGGTGAGGGCTGGTTTATCAACATCTCTGTGCTGGTTCAGGAGTACAGGCAGTAGTAGTACAGAGGTTTTGTCTTTGGACGATTTATAGAGGTTTGCTCGTGAACTTAAGGTTTATGTATATAACGGCTGGCGGTTTGGGCTGGAGGTTTTTGGTTAGACTAGTATAACGCGTATTAAATGCTGTATACAGACGTCTATACTCGATCCTATACTAATAGCGTGCTAATGATTTCCGAGTTACTCTTACTCGTATATAAACCTTACTTTTTTTGTTCTGGGTGTTGCGTATTTTCCTTTTTTTAAATAAATATTTTTGTATCGCTTTCTTGATTTCCTGTTTTCAGTCGTACGTACGACGTATCTGGAACGTGTGATAACTCTAAGTATCGTGCTAATAATTTACGAGTTAGTCTTACTCGTGTACGTATGTATATACGACTACGTACAGTGTTTTTTGTTCTGGGTCTGCGTATTTCCTTTTTCCTTTTTTTTCGATTTTTTAAATCCTGTTTTAAGTCGAAACGTGTGTACGACGAATCTGGAAACGTTTCATAATTATAAGTATCAAATTCTATATGCTTGCGTATATAGCACGCATCAGTACCGTGTGCCAAATCCTTTTTTGGCAACTAAAAAAACAAAAGCCAAAAGAGGAAAAGGGAGGATGGTCTTATCAACCATCTAGGAAGGATGCATCTATAGTAGTAGACCTTTCAAGGCAACTCGATTCCCGATCTTGTAAATAGGATCTCGTGTAGCTTATACTGCCGGGTGAGGCCCGTATAATACGTACGCATGATCTGGCACATGTATCTTGGGTTAGATCTGTACTGCTACTATGCAGATCCAGCACCATCTCTCACAACGGCAGGCGAGGAACTGGATCATCTAGTTCATGATATATCTGTAGATGATACAAGGTTCCCCTTCGGGATGTTGGTCACTTGAAATCCCGGGGGTGTCGCAAGTTGAAAATAGATCGCACATGTTTCGTACTTCCCTTCTTGGACCCTTTTTGGAGCAAAGACTGCTGTATAGTGTAAAGGGTAAAGTAGTAGCGAGGACAATTTCTTATACAAAACAATTAAATGTCACTATTAATAGATGATATAATATCTGAGGTACAGTGGGCTCCCGGTGTTAAGAAGCTTCTTCAGTTTGATGTTCGGGCTCAATGGCTTATTTTGTTTCCGACGTCGATCTAACTATTTTGTGTAGGGTTTACAGTCGATCCCACACTGGTGAGCTGTGTTTTTATCGAAGTTTTCTATTGTTCGTGCCAATCTGAGCTCATTTTTCTTGACATGTTATTTCTTAACTGCAGGCACCTATACTACTATTAATACTATATTTGTGTTGAATGGTGATTTGTTATATCGAGTATATTCACGAAGAACACCTCGTGAATCTTGACGTCATTCAGTGTTTTAATCTTAAAAAATCGAAATCACGTTCTGCGTCATTTTTTTTGTCGTGACTTTACTCGTACTGTATTATAATACATTTTCGCAGTAAATGCGCCTGATAAGTGTACTTCGTGTATAATCCACGCAACCCCAACGGTATATCCAAAGACCAGATATGAGGGCATACAGCTTACTCTGTCGCCTATACCGATTGCGGACAGCAAGTGGCTCCCCAAAGCAACCGCTGGGCGCTGGCGAACGCGAACATTGCGCTGGCGAAACCTCGAGGAGCAGGCGGCACGTCTCAAACAAAAACGAAGCAAAGTACCCTGATAATCCGGGCGAGGCCGGGCATACGACCTGTGAGATTGGCACCTTGCCAGCAGAGCCACACCGGCGGCGCGGGAGATTGAAACATCACAGCCTATGTCGTCATTCGGTCGGTGACTAAATCACGCGCCCGGCCCGGCCCGGCCCCACTCGCGCACCACTCGCAAATATTCTTGGATTTAATGTCACAACTCGTGAGTTTCGTTTTCTGTTCGTTATGGATGACCCCGACTGAGCAAACCAACGTAGGATACTGCTACGTACAGCAGCACACATATCACATATCACACAGAGTACATCGAGGGCAAAATAGTTCAGTACGAAGACTAAACACACAGAGCACACCCAGAGTACACACATACAACAGAAAAGTGCCTGCACACAGAACAGTATCGATAGCATAGCACAGAGCACATACAATACACAATACACAACGAGTGAGTACACAGAGCACACACAGCAGTTATATCTAGCTGTTGTGCTGGAGAGCAGAGTACCCTGGTGCGTGTTTAGCAGCCGAGTACTCGCCTAAGGGTACCTGTCGAACAGTTGGGTACCCGGGTGCCCGGAGCGCAAAATCTCGCGAGTAAAAAGTGTCATCCATACTCGTGACGGGTATTAGCTGTTTTGCTGTTTTCAACCGCTGCTGTACTGCGCGATCACAGGTTTTTTTTTGCTGGATACATCAAACATACACACTGACACGCCCACAAAAAGAAAGACAGAACACAGCGGTATACTATGCCTGGTACTTCGCACATAGCTGTCACAACGACACCTGCTGGATCTCCCCTACTAGCTGTGTGGTACGGGTCCTGCGCACGCATACTGGACACCACAGCCGTCACAAAGGCAACAATCTAAACAGCGACTCCTACTGCGTGTTATACAGCTTCTTCTGCTGTACTGCTGTGCTGTTTGATAAGTGGCGCCTTGGTTGCTTTGTAGTTTGAGACATGCACCCGTAACATCCAGCAGTACTCGTACGTAGTACTACTGCTGTACTAAAATATTCGTCCGCATGTTGATCGGCCTATCGTTTTACGTACTCGTACGTACTGTAGATAGACTATGATATGCATGCATACGTACCCATCGTAGATCTGTGTATGTACGTGTACTCCACGTAGATTGAACAATGTTGGGACCAAATTTGCGGATTTACATCAAATGCGCATGTACACAGCCCAGAGAGAGAGCAGATGCATGCAACGTGGTATCAACTACTACTGCTGCACGACGCTTTATGTGCGCCTCGTTCAATGTCAAGTCGGTGTGGTCCTTATTCATGTCTCGTACGTGGTGCGTCCTGTGTGTGTTCCGTTCATGCGGTGGGTCAAAAACGACCAAAAACCAGCCGTACGATAGGTTTTGCATGATGGTTGCGAGGCGGTGTCAAGTCGGAACGTCTCCCCTGAGTTATTTGCCAGAACTCGCGACTTTGAAGGCCCAAAGCACGCCCCACGAGCCTCGGCCGGGACCCGCACTTGCGCCGTGGTGTACACGCGGCCCCCCTGCGTGCCCCACAGCCGACAGCGCGAGAAAAGACCCGCGGCCGGAGGTGAAAAGTGAAAGTATTCCGGGAAAATGTCCATTTGGTACCTATAGATATGTACGATCTGTAGATGATCTGTAGATGATCTGTATGATCTGTAGATGATCTGGCCGAGGTGTGCAAATGGTAAACACGCACCACAACCTGAAGAAAATCGCACCAACCAACCAAAACAGCAGCAAAAAGAGCGTATATACCTGGTACTATACGATGATAATGACTTTGATACTAACAACTTACTAATAGTACTTACTGGTAGTACTAATAACTTATTAATAGTACTACTGCCTTACTATTAATAATAGTACTAATAACTTACTATTAATAATAATAGTACTAATGTCTTACTAATAGTACTAATGACTTACTAATAGTACTAATGACTTACTAATAGTACGAATAACTTACTAATACTACGAATAGCTTACTTAGAGTACTAATAACTTACTGATAGTACTAATGAATTACTAATATTAATAGTATAGAACTCCCCACGAGAGGAGGAGACTCGCAATAATTTGGTGCTAGATACTGTACGGCCTACCCTATTAATAAGTGGGTAGGAACATGCTGAACCCTTCTCGCGATAAAAGTTGCAATGTAGCCAGGGGCGTCCAGAAAAAAGAGAAAACGACACACCACAGCAGCCCCAGAGGTCGGAATAGAAAACCGTTGCAACCGTTGTGATCACATGATGAAATAAGAAAATGGGGAAAGGAATTATCCTTATTTTCATTTTTTTTCACTTGGTTTTAGTACCCCCCCCCCCACCTAACGAACAAAAAATTATGTGAGACGTCGAAAAATATTTTTTCGACCACCCTTCGAAGTGGGGAGGGCGGAGAAGAGCCTACTACGTATATATGTGACCCCGGATCTCAGTTATGACTATTAATAGTAATACCCGCTACTACCATACATACAATACCACTCTGGGCTTAAATATAAGGACCGATTTGTCTTCATATTCATGTATAAAATATCCTTATATTTTCGACCAGAGTGGTAGTAAATAGGGGACCAAATATTGTTTGTTCGTAAAAATAGGTAAATATGTCGTACCAGGTAGGCTTTTCTGTGTTCCGTAGGTCCCTACCACTCTGTCCAGAAATATAAGCACCGTTTGCACATAAATATTCAATAATAACGGTGCTTATATGTATGGACAGAGTGGTACTTATTATGGCCCCACGCAATAGGAGGCAACAGGAGCAAGACAGGGAGGGGGAGCTAATAAATGGGATGAAACAGCAAGCAACAAAAAAAAAACACCTAGCAATCGTCTAGGACTACTCCTGGTGTGGACACCCGCCCGCCCGATGCCCTTTCCGACTAACGATGAACCAAGCATACTAAGCGCTCCCGACCGATTCCCATTCACTGCTGCTACCGCAGGTGCTCGCCCCGTTCCCTTCCGAGAAACTCCGCCTCTCTGTTCTGGAACACCACCTGGACGGGGTCAGGACGGGGGAGTGCGTGACGCGAGAGGCGTTGAAGGGTCTTGCGAGGCGTCTTTTGGGCCGTTCAGCGTCAGAGGAAAGTTACCGCGACGGCACGAGGAATGGCATAAGATGGTGGTATTTTGCTACAGTAGTACCCTGAGTAACGCATGAGAGACAGACAGACGGAAGGAAGGAAGGAGATCGGCTAAGTGTTGTTTTTGTTGGTATTGTTTGTTGTTGTCGTTGTTTTTGTTGTTGATATTGTTGTTTTTGTGTGTGTTTTGTTTTTGTCTTGTTTTTTGTTTTTTGTTTTTTGTTTCAGTTTTATCTCGTTTTGTTTTTCGTTTGTTTTACTGTCTTGTCTTGTTTTGTTTTTGTGTTCTTGTTCGTATTCGTTTTTCGTCTTTGTCTTTGTTGATGTGCCGAAAAGTTGCTGATTTGTTTTTGGTTAACTTTATTTTGTATACCTATATGCCTACTGCTTCCCCTCACCCCCCCCCGCCTGGTTGGTGAAAACCAACGTGCTCCATCCCAGCATTTTAGGGATGCGAGATTCCATGGTCATACGACTACGGCCATGCATGACATGGGTACACCCCCCTCTCCTCCCTCCCTCCCTCCCTCCCTCCCTCCCCCCCTCTTTTCCTCCCTCCCTCCCTTCGTCCCTCCCTTCCTCCACCGCCCTCGTTTCCAACGATGCAACATCACAGATCCGAGCACTCGTCTCCAACGCGGGAGGCACAGCGCTCGCTCGGTCTCTAGGGGGGGCCGACGTTGATTGGCTCGAGGCCGCCGAGACCAGCGAGCTCGAGCGGGGGAATAGCGACGGTTTCGGTCCCCCCACTGCCCAATCACCTTCTTCGCCGATTTCGCCGCTGCCGCCGCCGCCGACGCCACAGCAGCAGTGGTCGGTAGGACGAACCGGCAGAATTCAGGCCGCCGATACCATCACCACCACCACCGCCACCGCTACTGCTACCGCTATCGCCTCTACATTTTCTGATTCTGACCAGCAGGGGTTTCGTGGAGAGGGTGAGGAAGGCGTTTCGAGATACGCGGGGACGGGGGTTTTGTTGACCATCGGGGATTTGGAGGAAGGGGAGAAGATGCTCCCCCCCCCCAGCTCCAGCATGAAGATGGGCAGCGCGAAGATACCTCAGGTCTGTTCGCCGGTATTGAGGTCTGCTCGCGGATTTCAGGTCTGTTTAGTGATTATTGGGTCTGTTTGTGGTGCTTGTGTCTGTTCGGAGTTCTCAGGTCTGCTGGTGGTTCTCAGGTCTGTTGGAGGGTGTTCAGCTCTGTCTGGTCGCGATTATCAGGTCTGTTGGCGCGGTTTTCAGGACTGTTGGGGTGATTATCAAGTATGGTGGTGGTTCTTGCGTCTAATCGCGGTTATCTGGTCTGTTCGTCGTTTTCAGGCCTGTTGGATGGTTTATCAGGTATGGTGGTGGTTGTTGCGTCTAATCGCGTTTTTCTGGTCTGTTCGTTGCTCTCAGGCCTGTTGGTGGTTTTCAGGTCTGTTCGCGTTGGTCGGATCTGTTCGTGGTTGTTAGATCTGTTCGGGGTCGCGATATATCAGATATGTTCGCGGTTTCCAGGCATGTTGGTGATTATCGGGTATATTGGCGTTTGGCGGTTCTCAGGTCTGTTTGCGATTGTTAGGTTTGTTCGCCGTTCTCAGGTCTGTTGGCGGTTCTTAGGCCTGTTGGTGATTGTCAGATCTTGTTGGTGGCTGTCAGCTCTACCTGATCGCGATTTTCAGGTATGTGCGCGGTTTTCAGGCCTGTTCGTGATTGTCAAGTATTTTCACACCATCCTGCCTTAGAGGCGGTTCTTAGCAGGATGCAGCTCACCCTCCATGCGACTCGCCCAATACCTCACGGCGCTTCGCGCTTGGTGCAAGCAATGTCTGCCTGGTTGGTGAAAACCCAACGTGCTCCGTCCCGGCATTGTAGGGATGCGAGGGTTTATGGTCATACGACTACGGCCGTGCACGACATGAGTATCCCCCCCCCCCACCACGTTTCGCTTCGCGCTTGGTGCAAGAAATGCCTGCCTGGTTGGTTAAAACCCAACGCGCTCCGCCCCGGCATTGTAGGGATGCGAGGGTCTATGGTCATACGACTACGGCCATGCACGATAATGACGTATACGTCCCCCCTCAGTACCAATGTGAGAACATCAGCAGCATCATCATCATTAGCATCACATAAGGATCGTTTAGACATTATTAGGGGGGAGCATAGTAAATAGAACCTACGGTTAATACAAAAATCTATATATTTGCCTATTTTTACTAAGAATATGTGGTCTTATTTACTATGGTCCCCCGTAAAAATAGGAACACCAAGCGGTTCTTATAATTACGCCCAGACTCGACAATGTCGAAGCTATAAATAGGCCAAGTCGGAAGTATGTAACACAGTGCGTACTGATTGATCTGTGGACGAAAAAAAAAACGTGTCTTTTTTTTTAAAATAATTTTGTTTTGTGTGTTTTTTTTTGTAATTAGGTTAAGTGGGACGACATCGGCGGGCTGGGTTCGGTGAAGCGCGAGATTCTGGATGTGATCGAGCTGCCGCTGAAGCACCCGGAGGTTTTCGGGAAAGGCGTGAAGAGGAGGGCGGGGATACTCCTTTACGGTCCCCCCGGCACCGGTGACATTTTTTTTTTTATTTCTTTTTCGGTTCCAGCTTTTTTTTTTTTCCAGGCTCGTACTGCTGTACTGCACGTATGTATGTATATACTTCTATATATGATACCTGGTATGTGTTATGTACATTTGGTGTTGTCTGATTTGATGCTAATGCTGTTTTGATTTGCGCTGTCTGATAGTTCATGCTGCTGTCTGATTGATGATTATATTCATACTGTTTGACTGGCGCGGTTGCAGGGAAGACGCTTCTCGCAAAGGCAGTGGCGACAGAGTGCGGGCTGCCGTTCTTCAGCGTCAAGGGGCCGGAGGTGGGTAATACGGCTTATCCCCTTCTCCCCCCCCCCCCCGCCCCGCGCCCACCTCCACCCCGTGAACCCTCTGTTCCTCTCCCCCGTCTATGGCCATACGACTACGGCCGCGCATGGCACGAGTACCCCCAGTCCGCCTTACAAGTGCAGTTCTTCATAGGATGCAGCTCGCCCTTCATGCGACTCGGCCCAACACCTCATGGCCCTTCGCGCTGGGTGCAAACAATGCCTGCCTGGTCGGTGAAAACCTCATAAGCTCCGTCCCGGCGTTGTAGGGATGCGAAGGTCTATAGTCACACCATGCATGACATGAGTACACCCCCCCCCCACGGCCCCCTACCTTGATCCTGCGCTTACATCTGTCTTTTAATACCCCACTCTTATTTTTTGTTTAATTAGCATCTGCCAGCTCCTCTGATGCATGTATTGTTTTGTGCGAGTCGAGAGCGGAATGCTGCGGGAGGTCTTTCGCCAGCTCGCATGGTCTCGGTTATCTATCTCTTTTCCCACCCCTCCTTGCCCCCCTCCTTAACATCGCCGTCCGCTTACACTAGGGACAAACCCCACCCTATTTGAGTTATCTTATGATTCCTGCCGTGCAGCTCCTTGACATGTATGTTGGAGAGTCGGAGCGGAACTCGAGTGGGGTTGAGGTCGTTGGCAGAGAGGTTATCGCGAAGACTTCGCATGGGCCCCTTCCGCGTATGCGATCTGTTATATAGATATCGACGAGCTGGACTCCCTCGCGCCGGCCAGGGGACGCGGGGAGCGAACTCCGAGGCGTATAATGGGAGCAGGATGGGTGTGCAGGGGACAGGAGGCACACACGAAAAACCAAAAAACGACGTCCTCATACAACCTACACCGGTTATTTGTGGAGCACGCCAAAACAACGGGCGCGGGGGGGGGCGTACTCATTTGTTGCTTGCCTTAGTCATTTGACCATTGACCACGCATCCCTTTCGAGACGGAGCACCCATCAGAGGGGGGGGGTGTACTTCATTTTCATGCATGGCCGTAGTCGTATGACCATAGACCCTCGCATCCCTACAATGCCGGGACGGAGCATGTCGGGTTTTCACCGACCAGGCAGACATTGTTAGCACCAAGCGCGAAGCGCCGTGAGGTGTTGGGCGAGTCGCATGAAGGGTGAGCTGCATCCTACTAAGAACCGCTTGTCAGGCGGACTTGCATATGGATGACAGCTTCAATGAGTTAATTTAATGTCTGGTGTGGCTACTTCCTGAGACAGCAATGGGAGCACTATGTATCTGCCTCACAAATGCCTTARCATATCACACTACGTGATACGACCATTCCCCTTGTGCGGAGATGAGGTTACCAACCCCGCACAAATGATCTAACTCGACCGCCAGCCTTGGGTAACCCCAAAGAAAAACAAGAAAAATAACGGTACCCTGGTTGTCTAGCTCACACAGTGAGAGGCATGTTTTACAGCGTCGTCGCCAGGCGACGTCAACCCAACCCATGAATATATAATATACTGATAGAGGGGGGGGGGGTAAAGGACCTCACCTTTCCTTCCAAATTTTCGAGGTTAAGCGCTAGTATCGCTGGGAAGGTTTTGATCATTGCGGAGACCCCAGCCTGCGTGAGCCCCAAGTAGCCTCGCAGCCAGTCCGTCTTAGGACAGAGGTTGTCCTCGATGTTCAAGCCCAGCATCTACAGCAGGGTATAGTCCGGCACGGTTGACGGAAAGCGGGGGGGGGCAGGGGGGGGCGTACTCATTTGTTGCTTGACTTAGTCATTTGACCATTGACCACGCATCCCTTTCGAGACGGAGCACCGTTCCTACTCCTAATAGAGACACCTCCAACACTTGGGCGCTCATTACGTTGTTTCCATATATTACAGAGAAACCTTTTGCTAATCTTATCCCCTTCCTGCTTCGCCGCCTGTGGCCACCATCTATCTCCTAAGATAGCGATCGTTTTCTCGCTACTATTTAGTGTACCAAACTGCTCCATGTCACACTCGTCTATTTTCCCCATCTCCTCCTCTAGCACATCCCTTTCCTCCTTGTACCTTTCACATTCTCCCACTATGTGAACTCTACTCTCTATGGCTTTGCCACATGGGCACATCTGTGCCTCTACTTCCTCCTCCTCCCGGCTACTGGTATACCTCCTCCTTCTTTCTGGCAGGTCCAGGTCCCCTACACGAAATCGCAGTTTCAGCTTTTTCGCGAAGTCCATTGGGCCGTGCAGATACCTTTTCATTCCTATTCCTTCTCTCAACCCCCCGTACATCTCTAAGTGTTCTTCCCCTTCCACCTTCTTTCTCAGTGCTAGCCTTTCCCTTCTTTCTATCCTTTCTTTCACTTCTGTCTTGTATCCGCTAAATTTCTCTATGGCCAGCGTCTCTTTTTGGTTTCCTATTTCCTTCCATACTTTCTCGACTACGCTATCCCACCTTATTCCAGCTCGCCCTTTGGTTACTTTCTCCCATACAGCTTTATCGGCTATGGCTGGCAACCTCTTATTTGGCATGTTCTTTACTTTATATTGCCATTTCAACTTACGCACGTCTCTATTTGTCTTAAGTGGGTACATTCCCAGTTCTGCTCTCAATACTGTATTACTCGTCGTACTTGAGCATCCTAGTACTTTTTTAGCTGCTGTCATCTGTACTGTTTCCAGCTGTTTTACGAGCTTCGCGTTCCCTTCCCATACTTCTCCTGCATATTCTAGCTTTGGTACAATCACATTCATCAGTATACATCTCTTAATTCTAGTGTCAAGGTGCGAGTCTGTTAGGACTGCTTCCATCTTGCCTACGTGTGCCTTACCCTTGCCTATTATTTTATTTATGTGTGCATCCCAAGAGCAATCTTTTGAGATTTCTACGCCAAGCTACGTATACTGGTCTACGATCGGTAATTCATCTTCTCCCCACTTCCACTTACAAGTTACCGGACTCTCCTTATCTTCGTTACATACAACTACTGCGCACTTTTTTACGTTCGCCGTCACTCTCCACTTCCTGGTGTACTCGATTGCCTTCTCTATTTGTTTCTGCAGTCCTTCGGGTGTTTCTGATATGCAAACGAAATCATCAGCAAACATCAATCCCGACACCGTATCTTCCCCCACCGTGACTCCCTGCGATGCTGCTTCTACTGCTACTATCATGTCATTAATGTATACCTTGAATAGGTTAGGTGATAGCGTACATCCCTGGGCAACTCCCTGTAGGATATCAACGTACTTCGATATTTCCCCGTCCAACATCACAGCACTTCTCGCACATTCCGTCATCTTCTTCATCATTCTCCACATCTTTCCTCTTATCCCTATTTCCCACAACTTTTTCCACAGCCCATTTCTCCATACTGTATCGTAGGCCTTCTGTACATCTAAAAAGAAACAGTACGTTGTTAGCCCCGCGTCTTTCCTGCCTTGGATTATCTTACCTAATGTGTACACATGGTCGACGCAGCTACGGTTTGGCCTAAATCCTGCTTGCCCTTCGCTAATCTTTTCTTCCTTCTCCATCATTGTTCCCATTCTATCGTTCAAAATCTTACAGAACGTTTTACCTACAGTGCTTAGTAGCGTTATTCCCCTATAGTTACCCGGGTCAGCCTTGTCTCCTTTCTTAAACAAGTTTACTACTACTCCTTCTCTCCATCTCTTAGGTGCGTACTCGTTTTTCCATATCCAGTTATACAACTTAACCATCATGGTAAGCATTCCTTCTCCCCCGTACTTCATAAATTCATTAACTATTTGGTCTGCCCCTGCTGCCTTTCTATTCTTAAGTTTAGCTACACACTTCTTAACTTCTTCTCTTGTGAACTCTCCCTGTAACCCTTCTGAACCACTGTCTTCCCTTTCTGATGCATCTACGTTCGCCTCCGCCCACGCGTTGATATCTTTCTCAAATTCTTTGTCGAACGTTTCGTTGGTTGTGGGCGTCCCTAGCTTGCGGTAATGCTCTACAAGTACTTCCCTTTTCCCCTTCGAACTACTAACCATTTTACCGTTCTGTGCTCTTAATGTAGCTATCCCCGTATCTGCCTCTCCTGCTTGCTTGCCTAGTATCCCTTTTATCCCTACCCACATCTGCTTCATCCCGCCATCAAAGTCTTCATTCGTTTTAGTAACTACGTCTTTCCATACCCCTTTCTTCTTCTTCTCAACCACCTTTTTTACTTTATTTCTAGCAATACCATACTCCTCCCATCCTGACGTAGTTGTTAGCTCGATGCGTATCTTGCGTGTGCCTTTCTCCTTACTCTTATAGCCTCT
>MEHQ01003188.1:72387-99076 GCA_008828725.1 Saccharina japonica | reverse complement strand
CGATCTCGAGGTGTTTTTTTTGTTCATGAACATGAAGGGTGAAACGGACCCCTGCTGCGATACGGGTAGCATGTTTGGGCCATTTTTTTCGTGACTGCCGGGCACGATCCCCCCACGTAGTGTAACAGTTTGACCCACAAGAAAAAATGGTCTCAGTTACAAACGGATTCGTATGTACTACGGAACGTAATAGTGTATCGAACGTAACATAACACGCTGACAAACGTCCGGTCTTCCACGTTTTCAGGCGGCGTGTTTGTCGGTCACCCCGTCGGTGTCGGAGGACGAGCTTAAGCACTACGAGCGCATGCGCCTGCAGTTCAGCGGCGATGGGGGGGGTGGTGCTGGTGCTGCGGCCGGTGGCGGGGGCGAAGCCGGGCGTGATCGATGGTTGCCTTGACCATGGTTGTCTTGAGACACTATTTACGGGGGGGGGCATAGTAATACATAGTAGTGTATAGTAATCAGACCCTACGATGGGCCCAAAAATCATACATCCCCCCTAATTTGTTCTGGGACTTCAGAGGGGGGGAAATGCTTCCAAATACAGAATGGCGGTTTCAGGAACGACCGACCAAACCGAGCAGTCCGGGCTGTTGGGGGGTGGGGGACAGAGGATGTTTCCGAAGTGGAGCGGAAGGGGCTGGTTGACAACGAGCACGCCGCACCTTTGGTGTCGTGTCGAGTAGAGTCAGAACCCACCGCGATGGACCCAAAAATCCGACATCCCCCCTAATGTATTTACACATCATATTTGGTTCCGATTACTACTGTTTGTTCCCACCGTAATAGTTGTCTTGGTAGTGAGTGATTGTCTTGGCAATGATGCTGTCTTGATAGTTTCCTGGACAATGGAACCACACCTCCGACATATCATCTACAGATCATCTACAGATAGATGATGCATCTAGTTCCTCGCCTGCCGTTGCGAGAGGTATTTGCAGGATCTTGCATACATAGTACAGATCCAACCCACGAGACATGTGCTATATAGATCATGCAGATTGTACGGGTCCCGCCCGGCAACATGAGCTAGATAATATCGTACACGACCGGGAATAGATCTGCCTTGAAAGGTCTACTGCTTATAGATCATGAAGAAAGTGGGAATCGATTGTCTGTTCGAGGTGTGCCATGATTCAGCCTTGACAACACGGTTGTTCTTGAAACCATGGTTGGTTTTATGCTGATAGTGATTTGTCTTGACAATACGTTGGCTCAGCAGTCGTTGTTTCGTCAACCTTGCGTTGACGAAGGTTGAGGTTTGCGGTATGCTCGCGGGGAAAGCAAGTCACTCACACCTCCACACCCACACTCCTGTACTCAGCAGGAGCCCGGGGCCAGCCAGCATCGCTGTAACACCCGCCTCGATGGATGGACCCAGATCAATAACAGAGAGAGAAACAGAGTGTTATTACATGCGTCGTAGTCGGCGACGTTCCCAATAGCGGTTACATGTTGCGTTTCACGCAAGAACATGCATGCCTACGTATCAGTACTAAACCCATGGATATGCCAGAGGAAGGTTCCCACTCGCCACAGGTTGTGTGGACAACTGGTCGGTCTGTGAAAATTGCTTGTTTGTGTTGATGGTGTTTGGTCGTGCTGGCAATTGGTTGATTGGGTTGGCAGGCAGTTACTGACCGTGGTTTGTATTGGCGCTGGTTGTGTGATGCTGACGATGGTTGGCTGTGCTGGCTATCGTTGACCGTGTTTTTGGTGGTGTTCATCGCGACAGCGGTTGTGAGCAAGCGTGTGTTGTCAACGGTTGGTTGTCTTGGAAACAAAAAACGGCTGTGTTGGCGACGACTCTCTCCACAGATGTTCTGTCTTGAGCGTGTGGTTGTTTTGTCAATGGGTTTGTGCTGACAACGCTTGCAATGATTGTGTTGACAATGGCTGCAATGGGTGCGCTAACAATGGCCAGGTTGACTACTTCGAGAATATGTTTTGTGGTTTTTGCTTGTAAAGCACTACGTAGAGGGGGCGGGGAGGGAAGCCCTGCTCTGGAACCTGCGTTGAAAGTTCTGCTGTGAATCCCCGGGTCTGATGCACGACGAAATATGGCAAAGGAGGATAAACATCCACCAATGACCGAGCCAAGGGCTGCAGACAGGAGCGAGCAAAAAACGAGCAAAAACAAAATGCATGGTTCCGCTGGGTAAAGAGCGCAGGTTGTTTGGCACTTTAACCCTTGTGTTAATTCACCACGCTTTTGTGTTTAGTGGATTGTGCATTTCAATTTTTTTTTTGTTTTGTTCAATGGATTGTAAGTTGAAAAAAAAACTGCCCCGCCACATCTCTCTGTAGTTAGCTGAGTTGAAAAGCTGCGCTTATTGAAACGTCGGCCTCGCGCGGCGCGTTTTTTCTCCAAATGGCCATTCCTCGTGAAAGACAATAAAGAGGCCACGTATGTACCAATGCCATTCCTCGTGAAGGACAATAAAGAGGCTACGTATGCACCAATCCGACATGTATATGGGTTGGAAAACCTATGGTGGTGTGTTCGCCAGATCATCTGGTATAGGGTGGACATGAGGTATTATATCGCCCAGCGCACAGGGCAGTCCTGACGCGTGCTACGATGATAGCGGTCTCAGTGACACTTTTTTTTTTTGCCTTCTGAGTCAAATACTATTGTTTCTGACTGATGGGGTTTCCAACTGGAGAACAACCCAATATGGTTATTTTCTTGACAACGTTGTTTTAGATATCTTAGACCTATGTATGGGCCCTCCAGGGGATTTATCATCGGATTAGTAAGCGTACTTTTTTTTTAATCTGAAATCCACTTTTGGGTGATAAACAGAGCTCTTCGAGCGAGGGGAGCCTAAAAACAAAATCTGTAACATGGTGAACCCACCCCCTCTTTTTTTTTTTCTTTTCTTCCTTTCTTCCTTTTTCTCTTCCCCTTTTCCTTGTTCCTTTGGATTTAATTCATCTTCTCATGGTTGATTGAGGTGTACGATGTTGCCACAGCAGTTGTTATGATGTACTGGTACATCGTATGTACTGCGTTGTACTTTTGTAAATGGTGTATTATTTTTTCCCCTGAGGTATTTTTCCACTCCAGAGTTTTTTTTGGGGACTTTTGTTTTTGGAGCCTGTCCTGTGACGACGGACTACTTTTTTCGCTATCAGTTAAGGTGAGAACATCAACAACTACTGTAAAATGGTTCACCCCTACTGCTGTTTGTAGTGTAACATGGTGCACGACGTGGTGGGCATCAATACTCAACGCAGTGGGATCAACTCCAACGCAGTAGGATTAACTCCAATGAAGTAACATCAATATTCAATTTCAGAGGGATCAATCAACTCCAACGCAGTAGGATTAACTCCAAAGCAGTAGAATTAACTCCAACCCCCAGCAGGGCCAACTCCATTGCAGTAGGATCAACTTCAACTCAGTAGGATTAACTTCAACCCACAGGAGCCTCAACTCAGAAGGATCAACTCCAACCCAAAAGGATCAACTTCAACCCAGTTTAACCAACTTTACTCAGCAGATCCAACTTCAACGCAGTAGAACCAACTTCAACTCAGTAGGACCAACTTCAACTCCGAAGCACCAACTCCCACCCAGCAGCAAAACAGCACAACTCCAACGCAGAATAGCCCATTCCAACTCAGCAGCGTCAAATCCACTATAGCAGAACCACCTTCAATACTACAGTATGAACTACTCCAACGCGGTAGGACCAAGTGCAATTCCGTGGGATCGAGTGCAACTCAGTAGAACCAACTTCAACGCAGAAGAACCAACTCCAACTCAATACCACCAACTTCAATACAGTACGGAGGGCCAGCCCCAACTCCGTAGAACCAAGTTCAACTTGGTAGGATCGACTCCCAACCCTGTAGGACCAAGTTCAACTCAGTAGAACCAACTTCAACACAGTAGTCGTATCAATTTCAACTCCGTGCCAACATCTCCATTTGCCTCCGATTTTGTAAAAAACAAGGAAAACAAAAACAGTTTTCGCTCTTTCTGTTTTTTTTTCAGCAAAAAAATACAACAATCGAAAGCGGCAAAAAATCACAAGAAAAAACATTTTGTTTCTTCACAACCATTCTTAACTCCGCGCGCCAACAAAAAACGGCAAAACAACAACAAAAAAATAGTTGCCGTTCTTTCGTTTCAACAGGTCCTATACTACCTATTGAGAAGGCTTTTCTTCCCCGTCGATTTTCGTTGTTAATACGTAGGCCCCACCCAATAAGAAGTTCTTATTTCCCACGCTTTCGGTATCCATAGGCCCCATTTAGAAGGTTCCTTCTTAAGAACCAATAAGATTGTTCTTCAGAAGATTCTTTTCAAGAACCTTCAGAACCTTCTGAATATCCTTATCAAGAACCTCCTGAAGATTCGTCTCAAGAACCTTCTGAATATTCATCTCGAGAACTTTCTGAAGATTCTTCTCGAGAACCTTATTTCCCGTGCTCGTTACCAACAGGGCCTATGAATAGGGCGTAACACCTACTTGAGAACATTCACGTTTTGCCCTGCGGGTACGCATTACTAATAATAATCATTTTTTTCAATCCGATCAGCTTTACATCTTTGGTGGCTTAGAGGTCGCTCGCGTGCCCCAGCCACCACATGCTCAGCAGCTGTAGTGCGCTAAACCTGATTTCGGGTTTGGACAGGAGAGGGGAGGGGGGGGGAGGGGAGGGGGGGGGTGATAAGTGCACACGCATATTCCTTACTCCAGCTGAATTCCAAGAACTTCCCAATCTGGGCTGGATCGGTACGATACAAATTCTGTACAACACATCATAACGGCAGGTGAGGAACTAGATGGTCTAGATGGCGATATATCTATAGATGATCTAGATCATGATCTATCTGTAGATGATCTGTCCGACGTGTGGAAATATTGTATAATTGCACATGGGGTTTCAAAGTTATTGGGTAGGCGTTTTTTTTTCTGTTTTGAGGAGCCGTGTCAGACATAAATACATGGGGGGAGTAAACGTACCACCCCCCCCCCGCCCGATGCGAGGGTCTTTGGCCAAACGACTACGGCCATGCACGACATGAGTACCCCCCCCCCCCCCCCCCCCCCCCCCCCCCCCCGGGGGGGGGGCGTTTGGCAAAACCGCCCCCGCCCCGCCCCACAAGGAGCCCCCCCCCCCCCCCCTCTACCGCACTGTACAGGCATGGCTCATGCGCGCATGCACGGGGGCTCGAGGTCTAACTCACCCTAGGATCATGACTTCTCGAGACGCTGACCCGGTGGGAACGGTATGCGCCATCGTTTTGAACTGGGTAGGCAACACAAAAACACGCAAAAGGGGGGAGGGGGGATAGGGAGGGAGGGAGTTGCACATGATGGGGCACGGGTGTGAGTCATCGTTTTGAACTCGGTAACACAAAAGCGGCACAAGGGGGGGGGATGGGGAGGGAGGGAGGGAGTTGCACATGATGGGGCACGGGTGTGAGTCATCGTTTTGAACTGGGTAACACAAAACAAAAAAACATCAAAAGGGGGGAGGGGGAGGGAGGGAGTTGCACATGATGGGGCACGGGTGTAAGCCATCGTTTTGAACTGGGTAGGCAACACAAAAACACGCAAAAGGGGGGAGGGGGGGTAGGGAGGGAGGGAGTTGCACATGATGGTGTACGGGTGTGACATAACAGCAAAAGGGGGGAGGGGGGATGGGGAGGAGTTGCACACTACGAGAACGGCGTGCGCCGTCGTTTTGATCGAGGAGATTGTTGACAACTGCTTCACTATTGTAGCACAGCCGCTGTCGCCTTTGTAAGGGGACAGCTTGGTCTCATAACTCCCAACCGCCAGCACCCACCACCACCACCACCACCACCACGCAACTGCCACCAACACCAACACCATCAACATTCTCACAAACGACACCAACACAACTACCCCCACCACAACCACCGCCGTCACTACCACCACGATCACAGCCGACACCATCACCACCATTCACATCCGCGAAACACCCCACCACCACCACCGCCCCCCCCGCTCCGTTTCGAAAGACATGCCTGGTCAATGGTCAAATTACTATATAAGGCAAGCAACAAATGAGTGCGCCCCCCCCCTCGAAACACAACCACCACCACAACTACCAAAACCCATCACCATGCCCCAGCCCACACCCAGCTGTTACTACCCCAGCGTCACCACCACCACCACAGCCAACCCCCCCCGAAAAATCATCATCACCCCCCTCCCTCCCCCACCACAACCACCACCACCATGACCACCACTGTTCACAATGAAAAACGCCATAATATATAGAGGCTGTCAAAAACCACTACGATCCCGATGACCACAACTGCTTACCACCAAAAACGCCAAAATAGTCTGTTGAAAACCACTACTATGACCACCTCTGCTCACCATGAAAAAAAGGCCATCATAGAGCCTGTCAAAACCCACTACTCGTACCACTACCATGACCACCACTGCTCACCACCAAAAACGCCATCATACAGGCTGTCAAAAACCACTATTACGAGGGACCATAGTAAACAGGACCAAATTTTGTCAGTAAAAATATGTAAATATGTACCTGGTAGATTTTTGTCTCTACCGGAGGTTCTATTTACTAGTGTTTACTATGCTCCCCCGCAATAACATGTAGGACGCTTCATATTCAGGACATTCTTTTTTATATAATATATTGATCATCATTGAAAACTCTTACGGTCTTGATAAACTTAAAAATTAAATTAAAAGCCAAATAAAAAAACCCTATCAAAATTACAATGAATTCTGACTGATTTCAAATCTAAGATCCCGTTCACGTTTTACTAAATTCAGTGTTTTACCCGTTCATGATTTGTGGTCGAATTCTAAGTGACTATTAAAAACATTATAAAAAAACGATTACTAGCTTCAATAAAAAACCCAGCGTCTATGATGACCACCATTGCTCACCATGAAAAACGCCATCATCGAGCCTGTCCATAAAAGTGCAACGTAGTAAGCCGTCTTTCCCGCTGAGATGCCGATGATCATGTTGATGCAAAGGCCCACGTATCTGGGTATTGTAGATAGGGCGTGTTTGCAGGGGGGGGACGGTGAACGGATAACTCCCACACATATTGTAGATAGGCATGCGTGGAAGCAGGGGATGTTGAACGAATAACCCCCCCCCGTCTCTATGGTCATATGACTACGGCCGTGCACAACATGAGTACACCCCCCCCGTCTCGAAAGGGGTGCGTGGTCAATGGTCAAATTACTAAGGCAAGAAACAAATGAGTACCCTGGTGCAAGCAATGTCTACTTGGTTGGTGAAAACCCAACGTGCTCCGTCCCGGCATTGTAGGGATGCAAGGGTCTACGGTCATACGACTACGGCCGTGCACGACATGAGTACACTCCCCCCCCCCCCACACACACACACAAAATACACACCGAAAATACTAAATGCCGATGGTACTCTGGTACTGTTGGTGCACAGCCCGACGTCTACATCTGTAACTGGCTAGGTTAATCAGTAGATGGTGGTTTTCCGTACTACAGTATGGTGTGTTTCTTGGGCGTACGTACATACGACAAAAAAACAATGGTGAATATACTGGCTAGGTCAATCAGTAGATTACTACTGTACTGCCAGTGTATACTGTACCAGTGCCCAGCCCTAGATGGAGCACTATGTATGTTAGTCGTGGCACATGCATACCTGGCACAACACCATTTAGAAGGATTTTATGTTCTGGGGAAGGGACACTGCTGTCAACACCTATCTGGTACGTATAACTGGTGTTTTGTTTCATCCCTGGTAAAAAAACAAAAAAAGGGACTGAAATAATAAACGAGGACTCCATTCCACTCACTTGTAGCCGGTGTAGGCTACGAGGTCGAGGGCAACGGCGGGGCTGTTGAGCAGGTACAGTCCCAGCCGGATCAGGAGGACCTCCAGCAGCTGCGTCACCAAGCAAGAGCTCATCACCTCCGTTAGCACCTTCCGGTTTATTACACCAATAGGCATGATACAAGGGTATCAAATAGCAAAAACACCAAAGAGAGGGTGCAACAGAAGCACAGCAGTACGCGACAGATGTTAAGAATATGATAATTAAGAATTTGAGACTGAGATTTTGGGGGGGGGAAAATAAGAATGCGATCTCTTTGTACTGAAAATAGTGGGGAAAACGTCCAGTCTTACATGAGAATTCCAGTCTGGCCAAAAATACCAGGTAAGAGATTTCTTAACATCTGTCGCGTACTGTATAAGATTGAAAACATGGAAAAAATGTAAACAAATGTAAAACGAAAAACAAAAACAAAAAACGCAAAAACGTAAAAAAAAACACTACAAAATACAGTATGATACAGGACACCTAATAATCAAGAGGAGATATTGTCCAGGCTGGATTTATTATCTGCGAAAGGGTTCTTTTTCTACACTAATTTCAAGATAACGACTCTCGAATTTCTTGTTTTCCTCCAAATCTCAGACTGGCTTTCTTGTCAGCCTGCTTCTTATTAGGTGTCCTGTACTGTATACAAAAATAAAACAAATGGCGTTACCAAGCAAGAGCTCATCTCTTCCGTTACCAGCTGCGGTATTATTACGTATTCCCACAAGGGGATGATAGCGATCCCATCCCCTGCGGCATTTGTTTTTTTGGTGTACAACGACCGGTTTTAGAGTGCGGCTTGGTTGTGGCTCACCCCACAAGGGGATGCTAGCGATCCATCCCCTACGTACGGCAATGCTGTTTGCGGTACGTACGTAGCGGTTCTTGAGTATACATAAGGTTGGTAGTGGCTTTTACCTTGGGACGAAAGCTGCTGTTCCCCTCAGACTGGGCCACTGCATACCGTTATAATACATGTTGGAAGCCCCTTATTTTTACGTATACAAGTATCCCCACAAGGGGATGCTAGCGATCCATCCCCCACCGAAAGTTCTTTTTCTTGCGGTACGTACGTGGCGGTTCTTTTGAGTGTACATACGGTTGGTTGTGGCTCTTACCTCGGGATAAAAGCTGATGTTCCCTTCAAACTGGGCCGCTGCAGATATACTGGTATATATTACATGTTGGAAACCCCTTATTTTTACGTATATTCCCACACGGGGATGCTAGCGATCCATCCCCTACCGATTTTTTTTTTTTATGCGGTATCATACGTACGTAGCGGTTCTTGAGCCTTCAGTATACATAAAGGTTGGTAGTGGCTCCTTACCTCGGGGAGAAAAGCTGCTGTCCCCCTCCGACTGGACCACTGCATACCGTTACAATACATGTTGGAAACCCCTTATTTTTACGTATTCCCACAAGGGGATGATAGCGACCCATCCCCTACGGCAACGTTTTTTTGCGGTACGTACGTAACGTTTCTGTTGAGTATACATGCGGTTGGTTGTGGCTCTTCCCTCGGGGATAAAAGCTGCTGTTCCCCTCTGACTGCGCCGCTGCCTATATACCGGTATACTATGTGTATATTGGAAACCCCTTTCTTACCTCGGGGGAGAAGCTGCTGGTCCCCTCCGACTGCGCCGCTGCCGAACCTTTACCGTATCCGGTGACCAGCACGAAGGTGATGAACGACATCAGCGGTACGTATAGGTCGGGGGCGTTGACGTCCGCCACCGGCCGCTCGAACTTAGGTCGACCCTGCTGCAAGACCACGGGACGGATTGATTGATGGATTGATGGATTGATGATTGATGGGCAGATTAGATAGATGGGTGGATTGATGGGCAGATTAGATAGATGGGTGGATTGATGGGCAGATTAGATAGATGGGTGGATTGATGGGCAGATTAGATAGATGGGTGGATTGATGGGCAGATTAGATAGATGGGTGGATTGATGGGAAGATTAGATAGATGGATGTATTGATGGGAAAATTAGATGAGTGGATTGATGGGCAGATTAGATGATGGATTGATGGGCAGATTAGATAGGTGGGTGGGTGGATGGGCAGATTAGATAGAAGGGTGGATTGATGGGCAGATTAGATAGAAGGATGGATTGGTGGGGGTTGGTGGATGGACTGATTCCAGGACGTCGACGTCCGCTATTTACCGGCCGGCTCGAACTTCGGTCGACCCTGCTACAAGATCACGGGGTAGATTGATGGATTGATTGATGGGCAGATAAGACAGATGGGTGGGTTGATAGGCAGAGTAGATACATGGGTGGATTGATGGGCAAATTAGATAGAAGGATGGATTGATGGGGGTTGATGGGTGGACTGATTGATCCCGGGGCGTTGACGTCCGCTATATACCGGCCAGCTCGAACTTACGTCGACCCTGCTACAAGATCACGGGATAGATGAATGGATAGATGGATGTATCGATTGGTTGGTTTGATGCCACCGTCGCCCCGCGGTGGGCTACGTAGTGGTACCCTTGAATGCTGCTAGAGTTGATTTCGTGAGTTCGAATCCCACGTGGGTCAGACTTTTGAGTTTACTTATTTGCAAAAAAAAAAAGCGGTTTTAGTTGCAAAAAAAAACGGAGTTTAGGCCGGATATTATGCAGTATTATTTTGGTGATTATATTAATCTTTATGGAGGTTTCGGGGTATCTAATCCCAAATATTATCAGATTTGATCAAAATCGCGTCTTATGGGGCCTCTTTGGTGGAAAAAATGTTCCTCCTCGATTTTATCGATGATAAAATTTGACCAAATGGTTTTTTTTGGCGGCCTTTTTCAACCACCTGGTGATATTTCAGAAAGTGATTGAAAACGCTTTTGCACGAGACCTCGGAGGCATTCAACAATTTTGTATGGGTTATAGACTGTGGGCTCACGACGGATCACGGCGCTATGTAAGTGCTTGGCTACTCTTGTACACAGCTGGACACAGCACTCGTGCATCGACCACCAGGGAGAGGGAAAGCATCAGCACCTTGGCCACCATCGCATGTGTGGTGGCCGCACAGCAGCAGCTGCGCCATGGCCAAAACACATGTGTTGTGCCCGCACAGCAGCAGCTGCGCCATGGCCAAAACAAACCATCAACACAATCTAACGTTTTTTTTCTGACTACGACCACTACAGCAGCTCATGCTCCGTGAGAGCGAGAGCTCCTTGCTGGCCCACAGCGACTAGACAAGCCCTTACGCAGCTCCGCAGGAGGTTTCCAGTCCGTTCCCTGTCTTCGAAGACCTGGTGGTGAAGGTTGATCGCCCAACCCGGCGTAGATCACTCGTTCGTGTCGTGGAGTTCAAAATCTCAGTTCTGTTCTGATTTTCTTGCTTCCCCCCAAGCTTGTTCCCCCATGAAATAAAACCAAAATCACGATAAGATGGCACACCGAATAACGATGTGGTGGGATTTGTTGCCGGTGAAAAATCCGACTTCCTTGCGTTTTCAATCACAAAAATAATACTGCATAATATCCGGCCTTATATGCAGAAGAAAAAAAAACGGAATCAACTGCTGAGAGCGCCTATTAATAGCAGCGTGGGTAGAGGCGCAATTCGATGCGGGTCGACGAGGTAAAGGAAGGGCTGAAATCTTCTCGCGATGAAAAAAAAATCAAGGCACGAACCGTAGTGGGGATGAGGGAGAAGAGCCTACTCTGTGACCCCGGATCTGAGCTACGACTAGGAAGAATAGAGAAAGGAATGGGGCGAAGCTAATAAAAGGGACGGGGAAAAAAAGGACAAAAATGACAAAAAAAAAAATGGCAGATTAGATTTTTCGTGCTCGTAGACCCACTTTTACTACTGGGTACGTGGGTGCTAGGTTCTTGACCCGGACGTCGCATGGGTACTGCCCCGCTGTGCGTATTATACGTACGTACGTACGTACAGGCGTTTTTGGTCTCACATCGTCTTTGACTTCGTCTTCCGACGGAAGACGGTACCAGTCTTTTCTCGTTACCGCGAGGAGCAGCACCTGCAGCTTCTTCAGCACGTACTTGTTGTCCACCTGGGCGAGAGGGCAAAAGTCGCCGCATTGGGGGGGAAAAAAAACGAAACGGAATTTTGTTCAAGTTTAAGACATGGAACACACGCGAAAGCAAAAACAGAAACAAATGACAACACTACACTGCAATACACACCGCGTAATGTCAGTATAATGTAACGCCATGTCCCAAAATATAAGGCCGTACCAATTTGTCCCGGAATGTAAAGAACGTACAAACTGTTCCGTTTAATTTTGGGACAGAGAGGCAGCTAGCAAAACAATGGCAGAACAACCAATCAAAACAAAATGGCAGACACAAAAAGGAAAAATAAAACAAGGAAGTGAGGCACAAGCAAAAAACAATAAAAACGAAACTACAAAATTGGTAGAAATTAGTGCAGCAAAAGTAAAGCGCGATACAGCCCAGCCCAGCCCAGTTCAGCCCAGCCCCATCTCGCCCCGCTTCGCCCTCCGCCCAGCATGTGTAGGGATGCGAGGGTCTCTATGGCCATACGACTACGGCCATGTCATGCACGACATGATAACACCTCTCCGTCTCGAAAGGGATGGTGCGTGGTCCATGGTCACATGACTAAGGCAAGCAACACATCAGTACGCCCGCCCCCCTCCCCTCCCACCCTCCCCCCCCATCCTCTATGGTCATACGACTACGGCAATGCATAAAATGAAGTACCCCCCCCCCCTTGCTCCCCTCTGTAAATATATTATATATTTATAGGTTGGGTTGGCATCGGTTGGCAACGACGCTGTAAAACACGCCTCTCACTGCGTGAGCTAGACAACCAGGGTACCGTTTTTTTTTTTGGCGGTCACCCAGACTGGCGGTCTTGTTAGATCATTTGTGCGGGGTGGAGAACCTTTTGCTCTGCACAAGGGGATTGATCGTATCACGTAGTGTGTATAGGGTAAGGCACCCGCGAGGCAGTTACATAGTGCTCCCATTGCTGTCTCAGGAAGTGACCACACCACATCAATTCATTCGAAGCTGTCATCCATTACTACTGTAGTCCGCCTCACAATCGGTTCTTAGTAGGATGCAGCTCACCCTTCATGCTACTCGCCCAACACATTCCGGCGCTTCGCGCTTGGTGCTATTAATAGCTAGCAATGTCTGCCTGGTCGGTGAAAACCCGACATGCTCCGTCCCGGCATTGTAGGGATGCGAGGGTCTATCGTCATACGGCTACGGGCCATGCACGACAAGTTTCTTTGTAATATATGGAAACAACGTAATGAGCGCCCAAATGTTGGAGGTGTCTCTATTAGGAGTAGGAACGGTGCTCCGTCTCGAAAGGGATGCTTGGTCAATGGTAAAATGACTAAGGAAAGCAACAAATGATCACGCCCCCCCCTCCCCCCGCTGGCCTTCCTTACCGTGAAATAGACCTTGAGGGTGTTCCAGATGCCGGACATTCGCGGCTGGTACTGCGCCACATTGCTCTTCACGAAGTTCGACGCCATACTCCCACCGGCGTTCAACATCTGACGAACAGAAAAGGATAAAATTGTACCTTGGGATGGTAAGAAGGCATGCTTCGATAGGGGTAGTGGTTCCTCTATAGTGCCGGTTGAGTAGTGCCCGCTGCCCGCTATAGTGCTTGTGAAATCGCTTTGCACAGTAAGGAGGCGTGCTTCGGTGGGGGGTAGTGGTCCCTCTATAGTGCCGGCTGCCCGCTACGAGTATAGTGCTTGTGAAATCGCTTGACAGCAAGGAGGCGTGCTTCGATAGGGGGTAGTGGTCCCTCTATAGTGCCGGCTGCCCGCTATAGTGCTTGTGAAATCGCTTGGCACAGTAAGGAGGCGTGCTTCTTTAAGGGGTAGTGGTCCCTCTATAGTGCCGGTTGAGTAGTGCCGGCTGCCCGCTATAGTGCCTGTGAAATCGCTTGGCACAGTAAGGAGGCATGCTTCGATAGGGGTAGTGGTCCTCCTATAGTGCCGGTTGAGTAGTGCCGACTGCCCGCTACACAAATCCTGCACAACGTATCTTAGCGGCGCGTTAGGATCTAGATTATCTGTATGGTCTGTATGATCTGCAGATGATCTGTACATGATCTGCCCGACGTGTGATAGAGTTCAAGGGCGAGTCTACCGTATATGACACTGTATACCACACCCCCTCGGACGAATTTCAACGCTGATTTTCTCGACGACCGGTCGAGTGCTAACCCCGAGCGACTTGTGTATGGAAAGATCTCGACGAGATGCTCCGAAAGCCGCCTTTTTCGTTGTCTGTGCCCCCCTGGTTATGGAGAAAATTCGCTCCGAAATTTACCCCAGGGGGTGTGATATACACTGTCATATACGGTAGTAGGACTTCGGACGGAAATGTAAATACCGTTGGGTCTTCATATTACTGAAAAAACAGTCCTCATGTTTCCGCCAGGAGTGGCACTTCTTTTTTTAATATGTATGCTTGCGGGTGTGGCCAACCTGTGTATCACCCGGTGTGGTACTCGGGTAATCCCAGAGCATGTATAGACACCTTGCCAATCTGTCCGATAATAGAATCACCATCTGTAATCTGATGTGAATACTAAACGGTGCTTATATTTATGGCCAGAGTGACCAACATACAACCAGGTGCAGTACTCGGGTATCCCAGAGTATATACTGTATATACACCTTGCCAATCTGTCCGGTAATACAATAACCAGTTTTATTATTATGTTAATACAAAACGGTTCTTATATACCTGGCCATAGTGGTACATATCTCAAGAGTATATATATACACCTTGCCGATCTGTCCGATAATATAATCACCAGTTTTATAATGATTTTAATATTAAACGGTACTTATATTCCTGGACAGCGTGGTCAACACATAACCAGGAGCAGTGCTCGGGTACGTATGTATCCCAGAGGGTATGCCCACTACTCGCCCGTTGATATAGTCTGAACAACCTTGCACGTATGTACGTGCAATTTTTCCGCCGCTGTCAACCATAGTGTGTCGAATAAGCCAGGCCTAGCGGGGACCCCAGCAATGACAAGCTCGGGATAATCAACCGGTTAGGGCGAGCGATCGAATTTGCAGCAATACTCGTGAGAGCATTATGTCATGATGCTATCGTGAGAGCATTATATCATGATGCTATCGTAAGAGCACTATATCATGATGCTATCGGTGTGTTTAAGCCCTTCAAGGCAACAGACTTATACACGACGAACAAATCTTGCGCCTGTATTCATCTACCACCAATCCGCCATCTCCAAATCACCAAATTATCGAACCTGCGCATTCATGCCGTCCGGGGCCCACTGATGCCAGTCCAACGGTTGCTGCCCTACCCCCCCTCCCCCTCCTCCAATTCCAACTCCCCCACCTCCTCCTCCTCCGAAGCTTTGCGCAGGCCCCGAGATGCCCGCGCTCCCAAACGTCCCCCCGCCACCCCCCCCGTAGTTCCCGCCTCCTGCAAAGCCCCCCGCACCACCACTACCACCACCTCTACCCGCACCCCCAACCCCGCCAAAATTTCCGCCTCCACTGGCTCCGCTGTAGGAAAACCCTGCGGACCCTGGGCCTCCTCCTCCTCCTCCGATTCCTCCAATACCACCTGGGGGGGCGGGGGGGGATGGGTTGTAGGAGCCCCTAGGGGCGGCAGAAGGTGGGGTGTAACCCGCGAAGGCGTTTACGCCAGGGGCTGCACCGCCCGCGCCCCCTCCCACCCCGCCCCCACCACCAAAGGCACCACCACCACCACCACTACCGGACTTTCGTTCGGCGGGGACACCGCCAGGTCTTGGGAGGCTCATGGCGCGTTTAGTGGGAGTTGTTGCCTGTGGTTGCGGGGGATGGGAGGGGGTAGGGGAGGGCTGTTAGGACACAGTGCCGGCTTTTCGAGTTTGGATAAGATGGGATTTTAACTTTGTACGCAGCAAAGTTTAAATGCACAAGGTGCTTACCGCTGCCACATAACATGTACTACATACAGGTTAGGAGTACTCGTACACACAACATGCGTTCCATATCTCCAGATTCTGTTCCCCTCAACAAGCGATATATATAGGGCTGGGCCAGCAAAGATGAGCTTCGACGAAATCCTCGAGCTCACAGCTGTTGTTTAAAAAAATAAAAATAATATAGGGCTGGGCACTGGCACAAGTATATATGTACGGCCAGTAGTAATCTACTGATTAGCCCGGCCAGTATATTCGCCAGTAGGCTTTATGGTACGTACGCCTTAAGAAACACGCCATGATATAGTACAGAAACCCACCAAACGCGTTTCGGGAGTAGAGAGGAGAGACGAGAGACAGTAGTAGTGTTCTGCTGCAATCCAGTATATTGATTGATTATGACGACAGCAGTATGATCGCTCCTGACTGAGTCAGCCAGTGCCCAGCCCAAGATATTTACCTACCAATATGTCCCGGAATATAAGCAACGTTTGTATGTTCATATTCAATCGAAATGCCCCTTCAATTTCGGGTCAGAGTGTGGTATCCTGCATGAGGTCATGTAAAACTCGTACTTCAGTATATAGCACGCACGATCGAAGTACCACACACATCTCGCCAAGATAAATTTCGACGAAACCCTCGATCTCATAGCTGTTGTTTTTTACCGGGTAATGTACGATTACTCGTATGTAAAATACTATTACAGGGGACCATATAGCAAATAGGACCAAATATTGTTAGTAAAAATAGAGAAATATTGTAGGTTTTTGTGTGTGCCATAGATCCCCTATTTACTATTATATGGTCTCCCGTTTTTTTTTTTTTTTTTCGCCTGCCGATCAAGTTGGGGTTGGGGCCTTAAGAACTGTACTCTTCGTTTTGGGGGACGGCAAAAATTAGAATAGTGTGGAATAATTTCTGGAGGGGACTTTCTGACGGAAGAATTGACGAAAATGTATTACGGTTTTCCAGCGGAATGTCAATAAGAGTCTCTTGTCTGTCTTCTTGCCTGTGTGTCGGTGTGTCTGCCTGTGTGCATGTCTTGTCTGTCTGCCTGACTACCTGCCTGTGTGGCTGCCTGCCTGCATGTCTGCCTGCCTGCCTGACTATCTGTCTGTCTCCGCCTGCCTGCGTGTCTGTCTTGCCTGCCTGACTATCTGTCTGTCTGTCTGTCTGTCTGCCTGTGTGTCCGCCCGGATGTCAGCTTGGCTCTCTGTCTGTGTTCCCTGCCTGTCTTCTTTACCGTGCAACACAAAATTTAACGACGGCACCTATTTACAACCCATGGACTGCATCCCTTGAGTGCAGTCCACACCCTATTATGAGTATTCTAGTATTATAGGGACGAAACGGGGTGCCCAATAGACAACACCTCCATTTTGATTGGTCAACCAATACCTCTACCCTGATCCCACCCGGACCAAATCCCATTTGGCACCCTGCGCCCACTTCGGAGGTGCAGAAATACAGGGTTGGGGTTCGGGTCAGGGTTAGCGGAATAGCGTGTGGACTGCACTTGGTTCATCCCTTTTATTATCTTCGCCCTTCTTTTCTCTCTCCTCCCTATCAATAGTCGTAACTCAGATCCGGGGTCACAAAGTAGGTTCCTCTCCCTCCTCCCCCACTACGGTTCGTGCCTTGCATTTTTATCGCGAGAATATTTCACTTCAGCCCTTTCTTCCCTCGTCGACTCACATCGAATTGTGCCTACCCACGCTACTACAGACAGCAGTAGGCGCTCTCAGCAGTTGATTCAGTTTTTTATTTGTTAATCCCTTAAGAACTGGTCCCAGGTATTTGGGGACAAACTACTTGGAATTAGTGTGGAATAATGTTTTCCGTTTTGATTGGGTTACGAGCGCAGTGTCCATGGACTGCAAGTAGTTGTTCACCAAGGAAACACCCCCTCTGCCCCATGGAACGGGTTTTTACCGACACGAGTTTCTCCGAACCTGGAGGGAGCACACGCGACGAAAATCGTGGCCTTGGAACTATACCGGTATATATAAGTGGAGAGGTTTTCCATAGACACACCGGTCGGCGTTTTTGCACCCTCCCTGTCGTCGAGAAAATCAGCGTGGAAATTCGTCCGAGGGGGTGCGTTATCTTATCCCCCCCGGGTGATACGGTAACCCTAAACTGGTATGTGTGAACGTCAAAGGGGGGGTGTTATCTATCACCCGGGTGATATACGGTAACCCTATACTGGTGTATGTAAACGTCCAAGGGCGTGTGTTATCTCATCACCCCGGGTGATACGGTTACCCTAAACTGGTATATGTAAATGTCCGAGGGGGTGTGTTATCTTATCACCCGGGTGATATACGTACGGTATGTCTGAGTCTGTAGGTTTGGGGCAGAGAAAATGGACGACCAGCTACGTACATATGAAACGTACGACGTATACATAACGGACGGTGTGACGATGCAGCGCCGTCCGGGGCGAGGCGTGCGAGCGCGGAGCAAATCTTACCGCGAACGGCTCCCGCGACACCACTCTGGACGGTAATACAAGGGGCGACTTGGCATTCATTTGAAGACTTTAACGCTCCGAATGTTCCCGACCAGGGTATCCTACACCAGACCTGGCACATGGTATATACCTGACAGGTACGAGCGCATCCTATTGCAGAGCAGCAGACGGATCGATCTTCTGTACGTATTGGTATATACTGCTGTTTGTTGCTCTTGGGAAGAGGTTGCAGTTACGAGTAGAGGTTTTGATAAGAGAATTCGGCCTATACAACAGGTTAATCCCGAGGCATACAGTGGCTGGTGATGGATGGGCCTATTGATGACGGACGCACTGCGTCATTGTCCTCGGTACCAGAGTGCACAAAATCCTGGTACTACTGTCTGCTGTACCTGGTATTAGTAATACATCACGAAATGGTGCACACTCGAAACAATGCCATCAAGATACCCGAGGACTGGTGCTGGTATCATACCATACATCATGAAACGATGCACACTCGGATCAATCTCATCAAGAACCTGGCACGGCAGTAGCGGCAGCAGCAGCAGCAGCAGCAGCAGCAGCAGCAGTACCACACCGATCTCCCCGCTTTTATATGCGTAGGCTCACGTTCTCATTTCACATTCCACTTGACTACGTACGATCGTCGTGTACACAGCAGTACCTGGCACCGGTATCAATCGCCATTGGTCATTGACCATACCTGGTACTCAGCAGCTCAACAGCAGTTAAGGGGGGTAGGGTATGGCCGAAAGCTGCTACCAGGTATGGGTACAGACTGTTGTTGTGGACTACAAGTACTGCTGCTGTAATTACAGGTTTTTCGTTGGAAGAGTGATATGGAGCGAGGGAAGCCAGACGAACGTCAGCGGTCAGCAGGCATCACCGGTCAAACCCAACCGTGAACAACAACTTCTTCAGCAGCGACAGGCATTGCGCGCTATTGCATACGATAATAAAGAATTCGCGCAAACTTACGTACAGGCGATCAAAAGGCCAACGAACGAGGACGTTCAGTCATTGAGTACGAGTACCGCTCGTACCAGCGGTACTAGTCGGGTCGGAAGCAGACAGCGGGGAGCGGAGATGTTCACTCAGCAGCAATGCTCGTAGCTCGTAGTCCTAAGAATATAAACAAATAAGACAGAAGAAGCATGCTCGATGCTGAGATGTATCACCTGCTGGCTCACCACAGCCCTTGTCAATCGATAGCGAAGAATCCACCACTGCGCTTCTGTTTCTTTTTCCTGTCTCCAAGCTGTACCTTTGGCGGTTGGTGCGGGCGGGGCAACGGGGCTGTGGTTTTCGGGTGTAAAACCGATTTCCCGCATTCCCGATAAATTACGCCTTCAAAGTACATGTGAAAACCCTTTCGCCGCATCCCCGAATGAACATGCCTTCATAATGTATAACACAAATTTCTGTGTTTTGTGTTTTTGTTGAGATTTGAATCACAGCGACAGTAAAAAGACTCCGATCGCCCCACCCCCAAGAGGGCTGCACCCGAACGTACACACTTCCAGCATCGTTTGCACTTGGTCCAGTGATAGCTGTGCAGGGAATTGATGACGCGATCCCGATCGCCCCCGTGGGGGGGAAGCACACGAAGACGTTCTGGTACAACAACGATTATTAGTAACGAGGGGTTGTTGCCCCCTCCCCGTCCAGAACATGGCTCGCGTGGAAACGCTCGCCGGCCTGTCCTGCTCAAGGCTCACACGCACGCGGCGCTGCTGCTGTGCGGGATCTATCTCGCTGCATCGGGCACGGCTGTTGCCGCGTCGACCTTTCGAGAAGGTATCCTGGGAACACCCCCCCTCCCACCCCCCTCCTCCTCTTCGTCCTCCTCTCCAAATGTTCCCGCTGCTGGGGACGTCGTTGAGGATGGCAGCAGCAGCGGCAGCAGTAGCAGCAGCAGTAGTCATCTCCATCGAGGATCACAAGGTGCTGTGTCCGTCGACGATTCGGCGGGGCAGCCTCGCGTGTCCGCGTCGCACCCCGGTCCTATGGCAAAGGCATCCGCGAGGGAAGGACGGAACGGCATCGCGACAGGGGCAGCAGGCTCGGTCGACCACCGGCCTGTGGAGGAGGAGGCAATAGCAGTGGCCGATACCAGGCAAGCAGCCACCGGCTCCCACCTCCTGTTGTCAACGTCCGCAGCTGCTGGTGCCACTGCTCCTGCTGCTGTTCCTGGTGGTGGTGGTGGTGGTGATGGTGCTGCTGCTGGTGGTGTTGCTGGTACTGATCCTGCTGTTCCTGTTGTTGCTGCTGGTCCTGTTGGTGTTGGCGCTGGTGCCGCCGCTGTTGCTGCTGACAAAAGCAATGACTCAACTGACGGAGGAGGAGGTGGAGGAGTTCCATACCCCTTCGCCTGCGGCAATGGTGGTGGTAGCCGTACGAGTGGTGGCCGTAGTGGTGGTGTTGGCCGCAGCGGGGGTGGTGGTGCTGGTGCTGGTGGTCTCGGATGGACGCTGTGGAGAGGCAGCAGCAAGCCGCGCACACCAAGATGGCAGGAGCAGCAGCAGCAGCAGCAGCAGCAGGGGGGCCTGCAGGCCGGTGCCGACGCCGAGGACGATTTACATCGCGACAACGACAACGACGAACACGACGACGACGTTGCCGACGACATGAGCCGAAGAGCGTCATCCCATAGCGCGGAGCGCGTCGGCTCAAGGCCGGCAGAAGCAGGCTCAGCAACAACAGGAGGAATAGGAGGAAGAGGAGAAGGAGGAGGAGGGGGAAGAGGCGTCGGTCCTACATCTCCCGAGGCAGCGGCCGCAACGACGGCGGCAGCGGCAGCGGCGGCGGCCGCAGCGATACCAGCTTCAGAAGCGTTGACAGGCGCCTCCGCGGTTGGAAACCCTCCCGGTCGCCGCGGTGCACCGACAACGATGACGACGACGTCTACCGCCGTCAACCCCGCCCCCGCCGCTCGCGCTGCCGCTGCCCCAGCAGGAAGAGGTGGTAGATGGACACATACACCACCAACGCCTCCTTTCTCTGGCTCCACGCCCCCGTCGCAAGGGCTGGAGGCGTTATTGTCTCCCCTTGAGTCCGTTTCGCCTGACCGACAGCGAGAGCCAGAGATGTTAGAGCTAGACGCGGCTGCGTTTACGGATGGGCGAGAGGAGGGCGCACCGGTGGCGGACGCTGGTGAGTGAGAGAGTGAGGGGAGTAGAAGGCTTTTGGGGGGAGGGGAGAGGGGGGAGGGAGGCTGCGGGAGGGTGTGGGATTTTTTGTTCTTGAATCCGCTCTTATGCACTTGTGTACTCTGCACCTACTGCTGTGCGTTTCGTCGCTTTCGTTGCGCCCCCCCCTTTCCCCCCTTGTATCTATTGGCGTGTTCGGTCCCCTCATGCTCGCTTCTCACTCTCCCAGCTTGTTTATCCGCCTTCTTCCTGTCTATCGGCTGCCCCACATGTTTCCCGAAACGCGACCGTGACCCACTCATTTACCCCCCCGTCCCCCCGTCAAATGGCTTAAGGCAAGCAACCGATGAGTACGCCCCAACACCTCACGGCACTTCACACGCTTGGTGCAAGGAATGTCTGCGTGGTCGGTGAAAACCCGACGTGCTCCGTCCCGGCATTGGAGGGATGCGAGGGTCTATAGCCATACGATTACGGCCGTAAGATTACATGAGTACCCCTCCCTCTCCCGCCCACCCCCCCAACCCATCACCCCCAGACCCATCCCCGCTCCCACGCGCACTCACCCCCTCCCCCCAATGCGCAACTCTCGCACCCACCGACCTATCGACCCACCCACCCACCCACCCACCCTCTGTTGCTGCTGCTGCTGCTACTGCCTTATACGTGTACTGCCGCTGTGTGCACTTTTTCTCCCTTATGGACACCCGCGCAGCGGCGTCGCAAGGGATGGAAGCGAACCAGCTGGCCTGGCGGGAGTTCTGCGCGGAAGGAGGCCCTGCCGCGATGTCGGGGACGGTGGAACAACGAGACCTCACCGTTGCGGGAGGCGGGGGCGGCGGTGGGACAGGGGCGGCAACAGCGGTAACTGCCACGCTGGCGCGTCTGGTGGGAGGCGCGTTGCCCGAAATAATTCGGGCGGCAAAGGTACGCTTCTTGTTTTTTTATTTTTATTTGATGCTTTTCTCGAACTCAATGTAGGTGTTGCGTAGTGTGTCAGCCTACGCGAGTCGTATTGAACGGGTACTCGTTGGTACTCACGTGTGCTGTTTGCTCAGAGATAGAAGAAGAGCAGCTTTATTCCTTTTCCCACGATGAAAGACTGAAAGCATGCTTGGTGGTTGCCATGAACCACCTGGGAACCCCCTGGTTCCCATATAAGATACGCCTTCCAAGTACTACCAATCCGATTCTTATACCTGATACCAGGTATTTTCCAACGTTTTCCACATCATTCCAGTAGTGCCATAACAGTGGTCTACAACCGATAGACGCTGTTGTCGCTCTTGACCCTTGTGATACTGCACTGTACATAGAGTAGGGGTTTCCCAGTAACTAAGACGGTCGGCGTTTTCGCACCCGTTGGAAGTATAATAGCTCCAAATGTGGTAGATGTGTTGCTGAGCCTAGAACGCACACGAAGGCGTTCAAGTTGTTGGAATCCGATTTGTTTTCGTCGAGAAATTCCATGTCGAGTAAATCCCGTCACACACGGAAATTATCGATACTAACATCTATGCAAAAGTCCGGAAAAGGCGTGTTGTGGATGACGCTGACTCTCGGCGTGGAGACTCCTTAAGATATCGCGAAACGATCGACACCTTTGCCATCGCCTGGTTCGTTTTGGACCAGAAGATGTTTTCAAAGCGCAACCATACGAAGTTAAGATATAGCGATGAGCGACACAAAATTCTGGTTTCGGGATCCAATTGTTCGATTTTCGACATGAACTTTTGACACGCGATTTAAAGTGCGTTTGCCGCAGGCATTCAAGCGTGCACCTTTTTATATTTTTCATTTTTCACCTATATTTCGGCCAAAACATCGACTGGAGTTTTATTAAAACTGCCTCAAACCCCCCACCAACTTTTTTTTTCTCGAAGGTGCACGCTTGAATAGTTGTGTTGTACGATGAAGTGTCCCCACACCAATTTTCAGGTCCAAACTCGCAAAACTGAGCCCCGAAAGTGCATTTAAATGGGGCGTTCTGGTCTTGGCTGGACCAGCTCCTACGTGGCCACAGCAGAGTGTATATACCAAACAGGAGCTCCGAAACGATCAAAACTCTTGCTGCGGAGCACTTTCGTTTCGTGATGCAAGCACAGCAATGCCTACGCTCCCTTGCAGATCCAAGAGCCCCAACACCTCCTAGAGACTACCGGTATAACGAACAAGCTATACGTTGGTCGGGGAGAGGTCTGAGCATTATAACTGGAGCTATGCCGTGTTCCGTAAGGACGTAGTGATATGGTGTTATTTTACCAGGAATAGTATTGCTGCTGTAAAAAGACGAAAAATATTTGTTTTTCAACACTCGGATACTTTTTTTTTGATGACCGAAGGGGCCCCTTAAGGATGGTCCGTAAGTGAGACTGTACTTCCTTTTTGGGTCCCTTAAAGTGGGACTGTACTCCCTTTTGGGGTACCTTAAAGTGGGACTGTGCTCATTTTTTGGGTCCCTTAAAGTGGAACTGTATTCCCTTTTTGGTTCCCTTAACATGGGACTGTACTCCCTTAAAGTGGGTTTTGGTTCCCTTAAAGTGGGACTGTACTTTTTTTTTGGGTCCCTTAAAGTGGGACTGTACTCCCCTTTTTGGATCCCTTAAAGTGGGACTTCACTCCCTTTTTGGGTCCCTTAAAGTGAGAGTTCGCTCCCTTTTTGAGTCCCTTAAAGTGGGACTATACCCCGTTTAAGGTCCCTTAAAGTGGGAATATACCCCATTTTTGGTCCCTTAAAGTGAGACTGCACTTCCTTAAAGTGGGACTTCACTCCATTACAGTGGGATTGAACTCCCTTAAAGTGGGACTTTTCTCCTTTTTTGAGGGCACATCACTTCGAATTCGAACCTGGTCAGATATATATATATAAATTAAAAAAAATGACAGCTGTGAGATTCGAGGATTTCGTTGAAACTCATCTTTGCAAGCTGCGTGGGATACTGCGATATTTTTTGTGTACAGCAGTGCGGTACTAAAAGGGTCAACCTTGCCGTGCGTTGCCTGCCACGGCGTGTGCCCGCAGCTCATGGCGGCGGGGGGGATCATCCTTCGGGCCGTGCGCTGGGCCACCGCCGTCGCTAGCGCTGCCGTTGCCGCTCGGAGGCGGGACGAAAACAACTGGGGGGGTTGGCGGGGAACACATAAAGATAAGGAGGCCGTCGCCAGGGCTGGGGAGGGGGAGCGGGCCGGGGTCGGGGAGAGACTGCGGCGGGCGAGGGAGTCGGCCATGCTGCAGGCAGAAGGGACGCGCTTGCCTTTGGGTGTCATCCCCACCCTGGACGAGGCCGAGCTAGAGGTGATCTATTTTTGTTTTCTCGTCAAGAGATATTTTATTTCCAGAAGATTTTTCCGGAGAAATTAAAAAAAACCCCAAGAATTTCGTTCGTTTTCCAGACTTTTTTTCCCCAGAAAATGTAATGTGAACTTTCCTGACAAAATTCCAGGGGAATTTCCAGAGATATTTGAAAGGGAATAGTAGTATCTGTCGAATGTTCGAGGTAAATTGAAAGGGGAAACATCTGGTACATAAGGGTAGGCTGTGGCGGCAAAGCTAGAGGCTGGCGAGGACAGCTGGTTGGGTGGTGAATGGGTTTTGGGAGGATGTCGTTTTTATTTTTCGTTTCATCGTAGCTCGTGTTTTGTGCCGCGGCGAGGGCTGTTTCGCGCGTACGCACTGCTGTTGCTACGTAGGCACGCCAAATACGCCGCCCACGGGTCTGCTTCAGAGCATGCACATCGTCGGACAGATAGATCATGATCTAGGCCATCTACACTATTAATACTGTAGGTAACCTATTTGGTCTTCAGTTGTGAGATTGTGCAGGATCTGTCCAGTACAGATCCTACCCAAGAATTCGTGTCCTAGATTAGGCAGGTTGTACAGCTCCTACCCGGCAGCATGAGCTAGATATTGCAGATCAGAAATTCATCTGCCCTGAAAATATCAAGTAGGGAGCGATGGTCTGTCCGAGGTGTGAAAGGGTTACGATATAAAATGGCATGTTTTTCTCACCCTCTCCTTACCGCGGTCTCGTCATATGCAGTAGTGGGTACCCTGCAATAAGGCAGGAATGGGACAAGGCAGTTAAACCTGCCTTATTGCTACTTTTTCCTTATATATCTCGATTTAACGCCACGTGTGCCTTAACTCGGGGATAAGGTCGAAACCGGCCTTAACCCATTCAGGACTGAAAAAACAAGATCTCACACTAATTCCAAGTAGTTTGTCCCCAAATATGTGGCACCCGTTTTTAAGGGGAGAAATCGCTCGGGATAAGACCGAAACTGATCTTAAATCGGGAGCAATCGCTTCGACACCATATTGAGTTTATTAATACTATAGAATCGGGACAAACCGATTTGACCCGCCTTATCTCTGCTTTCGTCTTTTCAATGACGGCCTTACTCCGGGGCACCCCTCTGTATGTCATAATAGGTGGCGGAGGACCTTGTGGATTGCGACCAGCTAGACGTAACGTACGAGGACATTGCTGGAATGGAAAGCGTCAAGCAGTCTTTGCAGGAGATCATCTCGGAGCCGCTGGACTTCCCCCCCGACCTGTACCCGGTGAGGGGTGGTGGGGTGTGTGCGCACGAGAGGCGTTTTCTGGTCGGGGAAGGGGGGCGGGGGGCGTATTCATGTTTTGCCTGCCTTAAAGTCATGTGACCATTGACCACGCATCTCTTTCGAGACGGAGCACTATTCCCGCTCCTAGTAGAGACGCCTCCAACACTTGGGCGCTCATTCCGTTGTTTCCATATAGGCCCCGTTTTTTCTCCTAATAGAGACACGTCCAACAGTTAGGAGGGGGGGTGGGATGGGGCTGGTGGGTGGGTGGGTGGGTGGGTGGGGGTAGTGGTGGTGGCGGTGGTCGTGGTTGTGGTGTTGGTGATGGTGGTGTTGGTGGTGTTGGTGGTGTCGGTGGTGCTTGTGGTGTTGGTAAGAGCGTTGGTGTTGGTGGTGGCGGATGGTGGCGGTGGTGGTGTTGTTGTTGCTGTTGCTGCTGTTGCTGTTGGTGGTGGTGGCGACGGTAGCGGTGGTAGTGGTGGCGCGGGGGGGAGGGGGTGGTGGTGGTGGTGGTGATTGTGGTGGTTGTTGGTGGTGGCGGAGGCACATCGCACGCGTTGCGTCACAACTTTAACCGAATCAAATAAAAAAAAAAAAACATCGAAATAAAAAGTTATGCTCGATAGCGTTTTCCAATTATATCCGCTTCCTCCCCCCTCTCTTCTCTCTCGCACACATTTGCGCACGCTTTCTCGTGCCCCCCACCCCCCCCCCCT